>CM076582.1:706035956-706145117 GCA_034641835.2 Pinus albicaulis
TTCTAGATGGGAATTTTCTGGAATGGATACGCTTTGAGAAGGTTCATGCATCCCTCACTTGATGGAGCTAACCCCTTGATGTAAGGAGCTAATCCCTTTGAAGGAGGATTCTATCCCTTCATATTTGGAACAAAAAACCTCCTCTTTTCCACTATAAAAAGAGGCCTTGGGTAGCCTCAAAGGGAGTTCAAGCTTTAAGATATTTGAGGTTAAATGCTGTTGAGATTCAGACTCAGTTAACTAAGAATTTCTGTGAGGTTAAATCACTCATCTCTATCCGTCTTGGTTCAAAGAGTGCAATGCTTGTCAAATTAGACGAGATTCCTGCTTTGGACCCTAGGAGGACCTGCACGACATCAAGACACAGGTTGTAAAGGTTTTCTTTATTTGAAGTTAATACAAATATACTCATTTCTCTCATTAAACTGTCTATTTATGGTTTATTTCATAAATTCCTTGATCATTATGATGAGTATGATTTATGATAATGTCTATACAGGTGCTATGTAATCTTTTTGCTTGTTTGTGACTGCAGATTCACGAGGAACGTTCTTTCAAGTGCACGGGAAGGACTTCAACAAGATCAAACAAGCGCTGGACATAAGGTAGGCCTTACACCTATATAACATTTTTATGAATCTTATATACTTAGAGAGAGATTAGTATAATTGGCTGTTTGTTTCTAGTTAATTTTAGTACTAGAGAGATCGGTCTTGTCTGCAAGATGAATTAATATACACAACACCACTACAATGATCAGGTTGCACGTGAGGATCATCTACATCTTGCTCTAAAACTAGGTTATTTGCCTCGTCGGTAGTGCTGCTCCCCTGATTTAAACAAATTTGTTAGACATTAAATTTATGGACGAAAACAAACATATTGAAAGGTTAATGTTTTACCTTATCAGGCATTCTGGATCTTGGGACCTGCCCCAAGCTTCTACGACATTCAACTATGGCTTGATAGCCGAAATGGAAAGAAATATTTTTATCTTCCTCTGTAGTTTATGTTTCGAAGTCATCACCCTACATTACATATGATTGTGTATTTTTAATCATATTTGATAGGATTACAAAAACGTTGGAAGGCGATACAATTAATTATAAGATGTTTAGCTACTTAATTACAATTCTTGCAGCTAATTTCAAGTAGCCGCCCTAGCCTAGCTTGAGATGGCCCTTTTTTTTCAATCCTAGCTTTGGTTGCCTTTGAGGTGTCAGGAAACCTAGCATCAAAATATTGAAGTCAGATATGACGTAGCACACTTTTATTTTAGACATAGAGAAAATTAAAGCTATTGAATTAAAGTTGTAATTTACCTTGCGGGTCTAGTTGGAATTTTTCCTTCTTTCTTTTCTCTTTTCTCTTTTCCGTCATGGATGAGTGCTCTCCACTCACTTTCTGGAACTGTGAGAGGACGCTCATATCTAGGGTTAAATTGCAATTGCGTCCTATAGGTGTCCCTGGTATATTTCAAATATTTGCCGGCTACCCGAGCCACCGCTATTCTGTCAAATGTGCCGACCCCAAAAAGGGCTTCTAGATAATCTAGAAGTTCTTTTTTCAGGTTGGAATTCTGGGAATTCCACCCTGTGCGTATGGTTGGGCCAAAAATTACCAACGCATGGCTCTCCAAAAACCTATAGAACTAATTATTTCCTACACAGAAAAAAAGAAAGATATTATCATTAATTTAAAAATAAAAATCATGATAAATATGTTTTAGATAAAGTACATGAAATAGTTAAAATATTAAAATTTACCTGGGAGTTGTACGTGCTTTATAGGGACACCTTCATCGTTCACTAACAACGTGCCATTAATGGTCCCTGTGGAGCTGACACGTGTAGCTCCAGGAAATGCAATAATGTAGTTGGCCATATCAACCTCATCATTGCCAACACGTTCAGCGGTTGGCTGGGTGTCTGCTTGGGCAAGGTGTGTTTCTTGGCTGGCACCTAAGGGAGTCGAAGGTGTACGAGAGGGTTTCTGGGAAATCTCTTGCCCTTGTGCCCCACTACCGCCAACACCGGGTTCAGCAAGTGCTAGAAAATGCTACATACAAAAAAAAAAAATTTGTTAGTTTAGTCAATGTAAAAATTAAAAATCAAACTATCACAATTCATCTCATGCAGAACAAAAAAATATCCTTTTGAATTTTTATTATTACCTGATATGTTTCTAGCTAGCTCATAAGTTTTTTTATCCTCTCTTCTGTTTCAGGTGTTTGAGGCACGTCTATAAAAGTATTAAATTCTGACCTTGCATCTCGTGCCTTTTTTCGCAACAAGAACACTGGAGATAGGGATGAAGAAAGCTCTTCCTCAAAGAGGGAATCATCAGGCATACCATGGCTAGGTGTCTGCATATTTGAACAAAATTAATATTATTTCAATTATGTAAATAGCTAAAATACCTGAAGATAGAGCAATGCTGGCACTTTACATGTTCTTTCGCTGGCCTCTTTCTGTGATCATCCCGTATCGGGGTTGTTCCTGTACTGCCCTGATCAGTCTACCACATTGCAATAAAATTATAAATGTAAAAACTTGAAAACAATATCTAACTTGAAAACACAAAATGAAAATTGAAATAATTTCTAATAAGACACCGGAAGACAGAGTTAGAGTTTCAAATATGCCTTGCATTGAATTCAGTACTAGAAATATGTCATTGCACATTAAGGCACCCAAACAAGAGACGAGTTGACAATGAAGACCTTATTGAATATATTGTTGGAGCAACTTCTAGTAAACTTGTTGTGAAGACCTTGAGGACATTTTTGGAGCAACATTGTTGAAGTTGATGGTATAGGATTGTTGGAGATGATCTTGAAGGGCCTTTACGTGAAGCTTTTGGAGCAACTATTGAAAAATACTTAGAGCATTTAAGTAAGGCACTTTCTATCTTCCATCACCTTTTTCCTTTCAATATCCTTTAAACAATTTTGTTGATATTTAATGTTTGAAATCACGTTATAATTCCTTGATTATATGTGTTTGGGGACTTTCCCTTTGAAATTACCCAAAAATACCCTGGCAATTTTATCTTCAGGATGCATGTCCGACCCTATTGTTCAATATTTTGATTGATAGTAGTAAACATAGAGAGTTAGGGGGCTCTTGACTTGGTTTGGTTGGGCCATTAGATCCCTAACATCTACTAGGGAGAACCCCCCTTGAGTTGGAGGAGAGCTAGCCTGAAGTGAAAATAGGTTGCTGAGGTGACAATGGGGCTATTGAATTACACATGGTATCATACTTTAGCTTTAGGACTTTATCTTGAGAAGTGTGAGATTTTGCTATATCAATTCTCAAATTGTTTACAACACTATTGTTAAGAACTAATAAGAAGTGATGTTGAGGGGTTTTTGGGTATAAGAAACAATACCATTTAAAAACTAAGGTTCTCAGTCCTTGGCATTCCTTCACCTGGGCCTAGGGGCACACTAGAATAATTTCACACTAAACCATGCAAACTTAAAAGTAACTTAACAGATCCATAAAGTAATAATAATCATAATTTCTAATTTCCTATTGTACGATATGATGCAAATTATTCAAACATGAAGCAATGAAGACATGCAATGTCCGAATTTCAAGATTCATGAACCAATACAAGAAGTTAGAAACTACAACTTTGATTCAATACTCTGTGTCCTAACTCCAGAAAGGAATCTAGTTTGTAGTACAGAACATGCATCGTGTATTATCAATTCTTAATTGACAACAACTAAAGGTCATCTACCTCATCAATTCCTTCCCATTTTGTGTTTTTATGTTATATTCCTTATAAAAGTGTCAAATTTCTCTCAAAGTAAGCAACCACCGAATAAAATAAAAAATAGTTGAGATATGATTGAGAAATGGTCATTTATTTCTTGAAAGGATCTTCACAATTTCTTTGGTTGTTTTTCATCTCAAGAAACAAGAAATGACCTAAGAAACTATCGTGATGTAATATAAGAAACAACACGGTGCAATGGCCATTTTCAAAGCCAAATGATGTCCATCGAGGACATGGCCTTTATTTGGTTCCTGTTTCATAGGAGTTTCGGGTAGAAATGGAACTTTGTTGTACCATTTCCAGTAGTAAAAAGGGAAAACCTTCTTTCTCCATGGGAAATAATTTACCTTTCCTTTTTCAAGATAATCTAAATCACAAAAAATATGAACTATACTGCACACATTCTTGGATAATGTGAAAGTGGAAAAGGAATACGCTACACAAGTGATGCACACATGTACATTTGAACATTAATAGATTTTTTTAGTTGAAATGAAATGTTTATTTTCATTTAAATGTAGGGTTTTTAAAGCAGGGAGAAATAATGGCTTCCAAATTAATAAGCGTTTCTTTGGGAAAAATTTAAATCTTGTGTTGGGTGATGAAGATAATAGAGGGTATTGAATCTTGATTCTTGACATCTAGAGAGAACCCTACAGCCTAACACAATCCAATGGAATTGACCGAAAAAACCCAAATAGAGTCAACCCTACTATAGGAGGAAGGGCCTGCAGTAAGAACTTACCATTTTGCAAGAGATGAGGGAGAATGTTGTTCTGCAAGAGCTGAGGGTGAATGCTGTTCTGCAAGAGCTGAGGGTGAATGCAGGGCAAATTCTATTCTGCAAGAGCTGAGGGCGAATGTAGGGCGAATGATATTTTGCAAGAGCTGAGGGCGAATACTGAGGGCAAATGATGTTCTGCAAGAGCTCAGGGAGAATGCTGAGGGCGAATGCTATTCTGCAAGAGCTGAGGGCGAATGCTGTTATGCAAGAGCAGAGGGCGAATGCATGCGTGATATCAGACATTAATGTAGCACACATGTACATTTGAACACTAATATATTTTTGTAGTTGAAATGCAATGCTTGTTTTCATTTAAATGTAGGGTTTTTAAAGCAGGGAGAAATAATGGTTGCCAAATTAATAAGCGTTTCTTTGGGAAAAATTTAAATCTTGTATTGGGTGATGAAGATAATAGAGGGTATTGAATCTTGATTCTTGAAATCTAGAGAGAACCCTACAGCCTAACACAATCCAATGGAATTGACCAAAAAAACCCAAATAGAGTCAACCCTACTATAGAAGGAAGGGCCTGCAGTAAGAACTTACCATTTTGCAAGAGTTAAGGGCGAATGTTGTTCTGCAAGAGCTGAGGGCGAACGCTGAGGGCGAATGCTGAGGGAAAATGCTATTCTGCAAGAGCTGAGGGCGAATTCTATTCTGCAAGAGCTGAGGGCGAATGCTGAGGGAGAATTCTGTTCTACAAGAGCAGAGGGCGAATGCGCGCGTGATATCAGACGTTAATGTATCTATTGCGACGGATACGAAACAATAGAATAATATTTATGTAGCGTGCATATAAGTTCTGTATTTTTATGTAGCACGCATATAAGTGTCATTATACCAACGGCGGACAAAGCGTCGCTATTGCGAAGGGTGCCTCCAAATGTCGCAATTGCGACACTTAGACATTGTGTCGCACTTGCGATGTTTGGAGGCAGTCGTCGCAATAGCGATGCTTTGGGCCATAGTGTCGCAATTGCGAAGTATTCCTCCAAACGTAGCAATTGTGACACTTTGTATAAGTGTTGGTATTGCGACACTTTTCTATAAACATCGGTATAGTGACAGTTTCGGGCAGGATGGAAAAAATTTGGGGAAATTTCCGACATTTGGTCAAAAGCGTCGGAACCAAGTGTTGGAATTTCCACCAAATGTAGTAGTGTAATAGTGGTGTTTTATAGTCATCAATTGTTAAGAGCCTTACTGTTCCATTGGGAAAAATAGCATCTACTTCATAGGGTCATAGCCATCTTGGATGTAGCTTCCCTTGAAATTTTTCAAACCGATAATCATACAATAAAGCCCAATTACCTTTTTGGAACTGCTTGTGCTTGATAATTTTATCATGCCACTTTGTTCTTTGTTGTTGGATCATAGTTGTCTGATGAATGACATCTAATATTTTTTCATCCAGTTCATGAAGCTGCTACAACCTATCTGTCTGCACATCAGTCAAATCAAGGTTAATAGCTAAAGCAGTCCTTAAGGTTGTAATTTCAAATTCCATAGGAAAAACATCACTTTTACCATAAACAAATTCGTAGTGAGAAAATCATATAGTATTTCTCCAGGTAGTTCTGTAAGCCCATAGTGCTTCAGGGGGCCTTTGAGACCAATCCTTCCAGTTATCCTTCATTGTTTTGGTTAGAATGGCTTCTATTACTTTGTTTGTGCTTTCCACCTGCCCATTAGCTTGGGGGTGGTATGGTGTAGTCATTCTATGATGAATATGATATTTCTGAAGGGTGGCTTTGAAACCATGAGAATTGAAAGGAGGTCCTCCATCTGTAACTAGCTCTCTAGGGACTCCAAATCTAACAAATATTTCTTCAAATAGGAAAGATAGGACAACTTCTTCATTAGCTCTAAGAAATGCTTTAGCCTCCACCCATTTAGTCATATAATCTGTGCAGACTAATATATAAACTCTTTGGTTGGATGGAGGATTAATGGGTCCTATAAAATCTAAGGTCCATCTTTCAAATGGTTCAAGTATTACCTGGGGGTTTAATGGCATTTCAACTCTATGATTAGGTTGATCCATTCTCTGACAGCTATCACAAGCCCGACCATATTTCTTTGCATCCTTAAAGAGTGAGGGCCAATAATAACCCATCCTAAGAATTTTATGTGCCATTCTTTTATCAGCAAAATTCCCTCCACAAGGGCCATCATGACAGGATTTTAGTATATCATACACCTCATCCTCTCTAATTCATCTCCAGATTTCATGATCAAGTCCTGTGTAGAAAAGACACACACTTATCCAGCTATACCGAGCACTTTGTTGAATGATTTTTATTTTCTCTCTATGTGACAGGTGTGATGGTAGCTTCCTTGCAACCAAATAATTGGCAATGTCTGCATACCATGGTGAGTGAGAAAATACTGCAAATAAATACTCATCAGGAAAGGAATCATCTACTAGAATATTATCATCAGTTTTTAACCATGAAAGGAAATAAGCAACAACATTTTCTTTACCTGGTCGATCTACAATTGTAATATCAAACTCTTGTAATAACAATAGACATTTGGTAACTCGATTATTTGTGACATTTTTTGGTTCTTAAGGAGAGGTGAGCTTGTATACAACGTTTAAGTACTTTCTCAAGATTCTGTAATGCATCTTCGAAAGACACACCATAAGGGGTAAAGGCATCCATAAATATTTCCATGGAGTCATTCAGCATATCATAAAAGATTCCTATAACTGCCCTTTGAAAGGTTACTGGTTAATTACATAGTCCAAATGGAAGGACTCTATAGGAAAAATTTCCCCAAGGGCTAGTAAAAGTGGTCTTATCTTGGTCTTAGGGTGCAATTCTGATTTGGTTGTACCCACTAAATCCATCTAAAAATGAGAAGAATTTCTTCCCTGACAAACTGTCCAATACCTAATCAATGAACGGTAAAGGAAAGTGATCCTTTTGAGTGGCTTTACTTAAGGCTCTATAATCTACACACACTCTCCATTTCCTGTTTTTCTTAGGAACTATTACCAATGGGGAAACCCATTCACTGTGAGATATAGGGTATATAAATCCTGCATTAAGCAATTTCTGAAGTTCCTCTTTAAAAATTTCTCTTAAATTAGGGTTCATTCATCTTTAGGGTTGACAGAACGGTCGACAACCTTCCTTAAGATAGATCCAGTGAGTACATAATTCAGGGGAGATTCCCTTCGTATCTGTATAGTCCCATGTGAATGCTTCCTTATTTTCAAGCAGTAACTTCATTAACTGCTGTGTTTCAACAACTGTCAGGTCAGGATTTATGTTCAGTGTTTTTCCAGGTTCGATTTCTACTGTTATGCTTTTAGAAAAGATGGTGGTTGATGTTTGAGGTAGATCTTCAGATTTAAGCTTTTCCTAAGTATCTGATTCCAAAAGTGCAACCAGTTAATTATGTGTTTTAGAAGTCACAGAGGAGGGTTCATAAATGAATTTATTAATTACTTCATCCTCAGTGGTATGTTTAAGGTTTAAAGCTTGTCCGATAGTCAAAATAGGTTGAATAGCATTATCATAATAGTCCATCCATACAGAATTCTCATTATTAATCATGGGTGTAGCATGAGGGTAGAGAGTAAGATTTTTAGTTTCATATCCATTGGAAATTGTCATTGAACCAGATCTACAACTAATAAAGGCATCGGTTGTGGCTAACCAAGGCCTTCCCAGAATTAGAGGATGTCCCCCCAACTTTGTTTTAGTTTGTAACACCACAAAGTCAACTGGGTAATTCCAGGACTCAACTGAGATGACTAAGTCTTCAATAACTCCTTCTGGTTTGATTGTAGAACGGTCAACTAACTCTAGAATGGTTGGTGTATCTCTGATTTTTTTCTTTAGCTATAACAATTGTGAAGTTTCAAGAGTCATAATGTTTATAACAGCACCTAAATCTACCAGAACTTGAGGGATTATTGTTTTACCAATTTGGACTGTCACAGTAGGATGGCTAGGATCACCATATTTAACTGGAGGGGCTTTTCCAGACATTAATGCAGATAGATCACCCATAACATGAACTGTAAGGGGATCTTTAGCTTTTTTACCAGGTTTCTTAACACAAATATCTCTCATGGTTCTGGCATAAATTGGTACATCTATTAGTGCCTGTAAAAGTGGAATTTTAACATACAGATTCTGCAATTCCCCTAAAAGATTAAAAGCAGGTGGCTCAGGTGTTCTAGTTAAAACTAAACGCTCAGGGAATGTTGGTTCTGTTGTTTCAGCACCCTTATTAGAGGGTGGTTGTACCTCTGTATGTGAATCATGTTTCTCAGTTTCTTCTTTATCCGAATCAGAAGAGGTAACATCATCAATAATGGGTTCAACTATTTTCCCAGATTGTAAATGAATGTCATTACATTGTAGAGGGAAAATAGGAAATGTAGGCTGGTTCTGAATATCAATAACTTTCACAACTTTATTATTGGGGTTAGGATTTGGTTGTACATGTAGCTGGGGTCTCATCATTTGATTATTTGGTGGAGCACCTGATGGTAGAGGAAGTGGTTGCTGAAATTGAGGAAATTGATTTGGAAAAGGAAGTTGTTGACCCCTCCAATTTGAATTCCATTGATTAAATTAAGATTGTTGTTGTGGAGGCCAAGGAATCCACATTGCAGGATCTACCAAGGGAGGGTTTTTTTGTTGCATGGGTGGGTAATTCATTTTATTGAAGGGTGGGTATTGCATTTGGTCAAAGGGAGGGTAATTTTTTTGACTAAAAGAAGGATAATTGTTCCAAGGATTAGAAGATGTAAATGGCATATTAGAGTTCATACCTTGTCCTCGTGGTTGCCATTGTCTTCTCTATGTCAGCAGATAGACTTCTTCAGCTTCTTCTTTGGTTGGTTGCAATGCTGCTCTTATTCCTGGTTAAGAGGGGCATTGTTGTGTTTCATGATCTTTCTCACAAAGGGTGCAAATTGGTATCTTGTCCAATGGGCATTCCCTTAGTGGATGTTTATCTCTGCATTTGGGGCAAAAGACAGCCAAAGCTACTTTTTCTTTGGCTTGTTTCTTTTTAACCTGCAAGGTGTCAATCTGTGAAGCAAAAGAACTTAACATTTCATTTTTAAATTCTTCAAGTAAATTACCTATTTCGGCTCTTGTTGCTCCTCCACTAGCTAATTTTTGAACTCTTGAATATGTGGTATCTCTGTTGTTTGACATGTTCCTTGTTGCTCCTCTTGAACATCTTTTACAGAGGTTAAAAATTTCATCATATGACTCTTTAGATATATCCCCTTTACCAAGCATATTTAGCATATCTAAACAGCCATCCCTCACCCCTTTCAGTAATATTGTTTTAAGAATATCCTTACTTACATCGGGATGATTGGATCTCTGCAGGTTGTACTATAGTCTTTCCACAAAGTCTCCAAATTCTCATCCTCCTTTTGTACCATCTTAAATAGTTCCTCTCTTTTTCCTCTTTTCCGGCAGTAGTCTTGATATTTAAGAAGAAATTTCTATTTCATCTATTCCCATGTTGTGATTACGTGGCCTCCAAGACTCATGAACCACCATAGTGCATTTCCTTTTAGTGTTGCTGGAAATAGCTTTAAATTCTGGGCATTAGTAACATAATCATAACTTCTGCATAATATATAAAATTCAAAAAGAAATTCATCAGGATCTTCAGAAGATAAACCATGGAAGTTAGGTAAGGCTGAAAGTGGGATGTTCTTCATGGGAGTTGCTCCTCTAGGGAGGTCACCAATAGGAAATCCCAAGGAAGAGAGAGAATTCTCATCTTTTCCCTCTCCTTCATGATCTACTTGTCCTCCACCAAAGAATCCTTCATTGTTTCCTTCCATTGTTTGATCTCCTACTGGACTTGCTCGATCCTCAATGTTTTCTACTGGCTCTTAAATGTTTTCCGCTAGTTTTTCAACGTTTCCTCCTGATTCCTCAACGTTTTCTGCTGGTTCTTCAACGCTTTCTAATGTCTCTTCAATGCTTTCTACTAGTTCTTCAACATTTCCTGTTGGTTCTTCAACACTTGCTGCTGGTTGCTCAACGTTCTCAGGGCTCACAACTTCTTCTGTTTCATAATTTGATTGAGGGGAGTGTTGAGGCTTTGGCCTTCGAGAGCTTAGTCTCTGAGAAGACTCAACTTTTGATACGATCTCGTTAATAAAGATATTCCTTCCTCCCCTTCCTTTGCCCTTGCCACCTGTAGGGTTAGTTTTCTTATGGGTTCCGTGTCCTCTCATGCAATCTGCACATCTGAAAGAAAAACATCAATGCTTTTGAAATCTATAATTTCCTTCCCCGACAACGCGCCAAAATGTTGGTCACTTTAATTTTTTATCAATTTAAACAATTCAAGTGCTACATAAATTGTCAACCCAGGGAAGTCTGTTTATTTCAAAGGCAATCACACACTGTATATGCTCAATCTCAAAAGAAATGAAATGTTGTAGTAAAAATTACGTTAATCGCACCTTTCTTAAACAAAACTGAAGTCTACTTTGAGTTACAGCAAAGACAATATTTCTATTTCAGAAAATCATTAAAAGAATCCTGGATTACATTAAAAAGACAATGATCTAGGAAAGAAATCAATCTACAAAAAAGGAAGACCATTTATGCTATAACAGAGAACAGAACCCTATTCCCCAAGTAGGAATCTTCAGCACCTGTTTCTGATTACCAAGCTTTCACAAACTCATTCCATAAATAAGATTTCTAATTAAAATAATCCACAACTTCTCAAGAATGAATTGTATGAAATCGATGCAACAAGTAATGGAAACAGAGCTTCAACAATAAACAATAGAATTCCGATATTGCATAAATAACTTCAGTACACAGAGTTTAACCAAGGCAAGAATGAAAATAAAAGTTAACAAACTACAAGAACAAATGGGTGAATCTTGTGAGAAGGCGGGCCCTTTCCTTCTCACAAGACTCCCTAGAAGAAGGAATTAAAATGAGATGCTCAGAACAAACTTTTATTCATCTGTCAAAAGCAACATATTACAAAAAGAGTCACGTTCCTTCTTTGTTCAAAATGATCCTCCTGTAGTCTCTAACTATCCTCTAATGCTGATGTCTCCTCTTTTTAAAGAGGAGACATCTATTACAATTGATTTACATTATAGAAATCCTATTTTTAACCCAATCTGATCTTCTATACTGAAATAGGACCTTTCTGTTCGTCCATAGAAAAATGTTGTTACAATGGTTACGATGGTACTGGCTTTAGAATGGCCCGTGTAATAGCTTCCTTACTTGTCCTTTCTTCTTGCTGTCATGCTTGAAATGCTGCTTCAAAATCACAAATCACAGGCTGTTTCAGCAACGAGATTTACGTATGATGTTGACTGTTTCAGCAATGTAGTCTTCAGACAGCCATAATAGATTATCTGCGGTCTTCAAACTATCTCAACAACTATATATCTTCGATTAATGATTAAATATGAAAGTAAAGTAAAATTATATGTAAAACAAGTTAAACACATAGTAAAGAGAAGAATATTATATACCTTTGGAAAAATGGATGAAAGTGATAGTGTAAGCTTTAAATATGGACTGGAAAGAGTGGAATGATAACAAAATGTATGGTTTAAATGGTACATTATGGGGTCCTAACATAGACCTCTTGGAATGGATTTTTCTTTCAGCTTAAGTACTTGCATTTATGCTGCATGGAATTCTTGGTCATCTTCATAGCATTGGTTATCCATTTGTGGATTCACAAATTCCTCTTCTATCTGTAAGAAGTTTCTAATCTGTTTATCATCTTGAAAAACCTGCCAATACTGAATATTATCCAGAACAATAGGGCATTGTTTTGATGTTTATCTCATAATTCTTATTACGATACAATGGAGTTTTAAACATGATGGCCAAAGTGGAAAGAGAATCAATAATGACATTGATGTCCCTTGGAATCAATGACAAAGTATACTCGGTGAAGGTTGTAAGGATACATAAAACAACATTTCAGTAAGCTCGAATCCTAGGATGCTTGGCCTAGTATTCCCCTTTGACTTGTTTTATTACTAGCTCGGAGTCGCCATACATATAAATTTTCTTGGCACCTAACTTTTTTAGAATTTTTAGACCGGATATCAAAGCCTCATACTCTGCTTCATTCTTCAAACAATTGAAAACCAAATTGTAAGAGTAAATTCAAACATTGGGAGGAATTTTAAGTGACTGATTTATAGGGATATGAATCCACACTCCAATTCTAAACCCTTCCTTTCCCAAGGCTCCATCAAAGTCCATGGTCCACAAACTACTTTCTTCATCGAGAAGCTGCAAATCGGATGATTGAACTTCATTTCTTGCTTAAGAGATTTATATTGTACCAAAAGGTTCTGTACCTTTCATAGTTTCATCTCTTTTTTGGGCTAATGTACTTGGTTCCAAACCACTTGGCATCTTTTCTTGATTTTCTGCATTTGCAATTTCTAAAACAGAATTTGAAAACTCATAATTTTATGTTTTCTCTTCAATCAAAACTTTTGAAGATGTTGAAAAATCATCGTTGAATAATATAAAGGACTCTAAATCTATGTGAAAAACATGTATGGGATGATTATTAGGCTTTTCTCTACTACTAATCATGTACTTCATTTTAATTTCCCGGTAAAATTTTCTAATTTTCACAAAGACATGAATTGTAGCATATGAAAAGTCAAGTTGCAAGGTACCTCTAAGATTTTCTCCCCATGATCGGGAGAGAAAAATTCCATATCTGGGAGGTATATCAACCACAAAAACATCCATAAGGACATTCTTGGTTGGGATTTTCTCTAAATATACCACCAGGTCCTTAATGAGGCCAAGAAATTTCACCCTCCATGAATCACTTGAATAAAGATCATGGTAAGGTCTCGTGATATCCAAGCCTAATTTTTCCATAATGGTCTTGGGCATAAGATTATGAGAGGATCCAGAATCAAGCATGGCATTATGGAGGATAAAATTGTGGATTTTGAGGCTATGATAAAATGGAGGGGCCTCACTATCTTCTAAATCACCATAACAGTAGGACCAAACAAAAGTTCTGGGTGATCATCACTCACATAAACCATGTCAGACATATGATCCACCCTAGCAACTTAGCTACTTGGAACTAATATTGGTCATTCTTGACTATTTCTATTAGAGGAATGGAAACTTTCAACTTTGTGATTTCATTTTCAAGACTAAAAAGAGTAGAATGTTTTTCTACCTCTTTCAATGGTGCATCTTTCTTCTTGGGCTAATATTTGTGTGAAATATCCTTCTTCTGTCCTCCATATTGTACTTATTTACCCTTATTTTGAAAATTAGTGGAAGCTTCATTGCCTTTAGCATGATTAGGAACAACAAGTCCTTTGTCTTTGATTTGATTCAGAATGGCAGTTTCTTTTTGTTTGAGAATTTTGTTTTTTCTTATTGGAGATTATAAGAACATTCCTACCCCTCAAACCATACTGCCTTTTTACTTCAGTAAGATAATTATGATATCCCCTTTGATAATATTCTGTCCATATTGATAGCACGTCATATTTTTGATCGTCCGGTGCATAAATTTCTGCAGAAAACTTATCTTGTTCGGTGAGGAAAATAGGTTGCTGATTTTCCTCAAATAAATGATTATTTCCAGAAATTTCTTCTTCATATTCTTCATCAGGGCCTTCAATTTAATTCTGCTAAAATGGAGTGTGAATTTTCCGCTGACTTTGTGGATCTTGGCCCCTTAGTTCCCTTTGCTTGATCTTGTACTAAGGTTGCTGATTTTGACCCCTCAAATTTGGATTTATAAAGGAGGGTTCAACTTGTCTATCAGCGATGGGAATTTTATCCATCATCTTCTCCTTGGTCTTGATCAATGTGTCTAATTTTCCCTCTAATAAAGTAGATGTTTCCTCTTTGATGGTGACCCTTTTCTCCGTCTTGATTTTAGAATTTTTAATGATCAAGTTAGCTTCCACGCTCAATGCATTTCTCTGCATTTCTTCAAGAGATGATGGATTTCTTTCACTATAAGCCATGTCAGGATCGAAACCATCAGGATAGTGAAGTAAAGAAATTCCTGGAAGAGACTTAATATTCTTAGGAGTTGAATCATAAATTTTATTGAATCTAGTTGTAAATTCTTGGACACACTCATTGGGATTCCTTTTCAAGGTGTTATATTCAGCCAAGATTTGCAATGGATTCTTCTTCTTGTCCCCTTTTGTCATGAACAAGTCAATCGGATGTTGTGAAGTAGCTACTTAACCAGTTGTGAGAGAGTAGAACCCTTTCTTAACCTCTCCTGAGAAACTTTGTGATATGATGCACATCTTGGCATCATAATTGTCAATCTATTCAAGATATATTAAATCAACCACTTTGAAAATGTGTTGGTAAGCAGCGACCTCTGGTGTTCCATAAAAAATGGGAAATATTTGACCATATTTCTGAGGTAATACAATGAGTTGTTGGGGCAAGATCAGTGGATCGAATCTGGCCATGATTAATGGAGAGGGATGTAAAGGTGTTGATGGAGTGAAAAATTGTAGAGGTAATGATGGAATGAAAGGAAGAGATGATGATGTAACTATATGGGAAGGTGTAATAACAAGTTGTGAAGTAAAAGCCTGCTGCTGATATTGGAAATAAGCTTTGTCTGAAGTTTCTTGAAATTTATCCACCAAGCCTTTAAGTTTGTAGAAATTAGACCGTACTTTACAATCAACCTCAGAATAAGAATAATTAGAAAATCGTACAAAGGTCTCAAAATCAATAGGATCGAAGATAGTTTCTAAGAGAAATGTTTCAGACTTAGAACTAAAAAACAAAATTTTGAATTTTGAATTATAGGACAAATTTTCTGAAGCAAATCTCGTAATCAAGGAATTTGATTTGACAAGTGGAGGAATAGCTCTTCCAAATTTCAAAGACTTTATTTTATTCTTTCTTAAAAGACTCTCAGGTTAATTTACAATTGGTGAGGGATTTGGTCTGGATTTGACCTAGTATGTCTTTTAGGATCCATCTTAGATAGGAATTTGGACTTTGGCTCGAATTTAAGAACTCGACCTATTTTGAATGCTAGAACTTGTCACCCGCAAGTCTAACCTTCAGAAGACTAAATAAATATTCCCAGGGAAATTTTTGCAATCACTCCCCGACAATGGTTCCAAAATTTTTATCACTTCCCCCAACATCCCAACGCTGAGAGTGGGATAGAAGGAAGGTAACTAGATACCAGGATTTAGGTCAGGTAGCTAGCCCTACCAGGACTAGCGAGGGATCTATCAATTTCACTTTGAATTCAATGAAATTACTGAACATATAATGATATTAGGCTAGGTATATAAGCTCAGTAAATAGGGTTTTTTTGTGTTTCCATGTTGGATAGGAATGACAGTAAGGAGACTAGGTCTAGGTTTTAGGTCAAATTTCAAGCTCAAGTTGCAGAGATATGGATGAGGATAGGTAGGTATCTTGAAAGAATGGTTATTTTTTCATTTTTTTTAGGATGAAATGATAGAAAATCTGAATGAGCATTGAGGTGAATTCATTCATTTAGAAGAACATAAAAATATAATGTAAATCTTGTTAAGACAGAGCATGAAAAGGCATGATTTCTACTTATAAACTAACAATATAAACACATAGAATCATGTATATGAAAGAGGAAAACATATCATTCAAAATGATAAGATAAAAATACATAGAAATAGAGAATGTTCCAAGGCATACCACATGATTCTCAACACAATTACTGAAACATTTTCTTTGATTTCATTCCAAAAGGCTTGTACAATAGCTCCACTGCAAAAAAAAACTATCCAACCCAAGAAAAGACTAAAGTGGGTGTACTTATAGAAAATATGAACAATGACAACTCATAGGGTCGAAATCCCATCCAAAATTCATCATAAATACATGAGATGAATCACTTCCTAGAATCTAGGGAGGTTAGAAACCATTCCCTCAAATTCAGCTAATGACTAGGAGTGTGTGTCCCCCACATTAAATTACATGTTTCCTCATGATAAGAGTAAAAAAATAACTCAATTACCCAATTCCAGCTCAAAAGACAAAAAAATTGTTAAGTCCCTATCATAATAGTATAGTCCATTATTATTTTAGTGTAGCCCCCCTTATTGTTATTGTTGTACTCTAGTAACCCCCATATTTTTATTATTGTGCCCTTACATTATTATTGTTAGGTCGGCTAGGATTACATTGTGGCCCCATGGACTCCTATATATAGAAAGGAGGTTTTGTAATTTGTATCATCTAAGAATTGTTCATTCATGTAATATATTGGAGGTTTCCCCCTTGAAGTGTCTTATTTCTAAGGTGTTGATATCTCTTTTCTTCTATTTTTGGAGCTTGTTTCACAAAATTAGGTATCAAAGCTTTGGATTCTAGGGTTTCGCTGCTCCAAACAAGTCATCGTGGAATTTTCACTATAATTTTGTTTTTACGAAGGTTCAGAAGCTGAAATTTTTAGAGTGTGAAGTAGAAATCTTGAGGAAAATCGTCACAAAATTTTAGAGCTTGGTTCACAATATTTTCAGAGATATTATCTGTGGAAGTTAGGTTTTTTTGCAGGCTCCTGAATTTCACTTAAAAAGGTCATCGCGGAATTTTCGCTATAACGTTTTTTCTGCGAAGGTTCAGAAGCTGAAATTTTTAGAGCGTAAATCTGAAATCTTGAGGAACATATTCGCACAATTTCAGAGCTTGGTTCACAATATGTTTGGAGATATTATCTGTGGAAGTTAGGTCATTTTCAGACTCCTGAATTTCATCTCAAAGAGGTGATCATGGGAAAATCTTCATAACTCTCTCTCTGAGCATCGGATTGGAATTCTGTAATATTTGACTGGAAGTACATGGAATGTAGTTTCTTAGCTATACATTTCAGATAAAAAGGAGAAAACAGTAATGTGTGGCAAGCAGTACAAGTTCACTCTATTGAACCAGTCCATAATTAGGTCATTGTGGGAGATTAGACATAACTTTGCCTTGAAAAGTCCAAATCATATCAGACTTGTGGCATTTGAAAGAATCTTTAGAGGGCTACTACAGGGCCAAATTTCAGATATTCAGGATCTGCAATTATAGAGATAATTCAATTTCAATATCGAGCTCCTCAAAAGCAACTAAAAGGTGTGTATTTGGTTTCTAAAATTGCATAACGTTTGTTTGAAAAAGCAGTTTGAAGTGATTCCAAGGGAATATTTTAGAATTTTTATCAATATTGGGTTCTATAATGCCTCCAAAAAATAATTCCATACCAATTAAGCCCTCAAAAATCTATACCATGACGCATGAAGAGGAAGAATTACAGTATGAGATATCAAAATTAAGGTACAATGTGAAACAAATTTCGATCTTATGAAGAGCAACCGAAGATGACATAGATGGTTTAAAAGCAGAAATGAAGGCTAAGTTGGATGGTTTGAAGGATCAAATAATAGCTAATATGGATGATAAATTAGTGGAAGATCACATCGAGCATCAACAACAAGTTCTCCAACTCTCAAAGGATAACCTAACTTTAGTGCAGAATCTAATGAAACAACAAGAAGATCAACATCACATCGAAAGAATTTCTGAAGCAGTGACAGAAACAAGAACTCAACAAGTACAATCAATTTTAGAGTATCTTAGCAAGTGGAAGAACTTTCCTGTAGAAGATTCCACATGGGAGGATGAGAATTTTATACGAAAGCATCAAGAAATAATCAAGCATTGAGGAAACACTTGTTTGAAGGAGAGGGGCATGTTAAGTCCCTATATTAATAGTGTAGTCCCTTATTATGTCAGTGTAGCCCCCCTTATTGTTATTTTTGTACCCCAGTAACCCCCATATTTTTATTATTGTGCCCTTACATTATTATTTTTAGGTAGGCTAGGATTACAATGTGGCCCCATGGACTCCTATATATAGAAAGGAGGTTTTGTAATTTGTATCATCCAAGAATTGCTCATTCATGTAATGTATTGGAGGTTTCCCCCTCGAAGTGGCTTATTTCTAAGGCATTGATATCTCTTTTATTATATTTTTGGAGCTGGTTTCACAACAAAAACCTCAAAAATATGACTTTTTCTGGGCTTGACAAGTGTCCTGAGGAATCCTATATAGATGTGTAACACTTTTTCATAGATGCGTAACACCTTTTTACAGATGTGTAACACTTTTTTGCAGATAATTTTAAGGGACTTTTAGGACTCCAAATCCAAATATGAAAGATAGGTCAACTAGCACTGCGTGTCTAGTTTCCATAAAATCTTTAATTTTAAAAATTTACCCATGGGAAGGCCTCAAAAAGTTGATTCTCCCAAGGTTACTCCAAATGTGTAACAAAACGTGAAAAATAGTGGCAGAAACATAGAAAAATGGTGGTCTTTTATATTTTTCTTTCAAAATAGAGCTTTTCATGCAGCAAGGGTTCCTAATCTATGATGTACTCATCAAAATGCATCCAACCATGTAAGCCATTCATCATTTAGGTTCCCTAGTAAAAAGTGTAACAACTTGGCGCTACGCATATGTAAAGCCTGAATTTCTAGTTTAGTGCAAAACTTACCAGAAATACAAAAATTGCTCAAAATTGTTCAAAATTTCAAATATAAGACCCATGGAGGGTGGGTTAAATAGCCATAGATTCCTCAGGGAGGAGGTTCAAGTTGTATTTCTCCTTAAGCTTCATTTGAGATTCTTTAAGCTTCTTTTTCACCTATTCGAGCCTGATTTGTGAAATTTTGTTCCTGGTGCAATAATGATTGGCCATATGCCTCTGGAGCTTATTTTTATTCTTGTATTTCTTTAACAGCTTTTCAAGGTGCCTATTGACTCTATCAAGCCAATAATATCTTTCTTGATTGATCTCATTCAGAATAAACTCATCAAAGGTCTGCCAACCTGCTTTAGGAGTTGTTGTTTCTATTTCTTTCTGAAGCGCCGTTTTTAGGTCCAGTGTCCTTGGTTTTCTTATTTTTGTTTCAAATTTTACCTCCTCCTGCTCATCATCATCTGAAATATCTTTTCCCTTGCCTTTATCTCCATCAACATGTACTTTAGGTTTGTCTTGGAGGAGCAATTTTACCTTTAGTTGAAAATTATCTTGTTGTAGGAATGTGATATGAGAATTTTCAATGGAGAAAATCTCCCTCAACTCCGTTATTTCCTCATCCTTTTCCTTTATTATCTCATCAAATGATTTATCCTCAACTTGTTCTGCCATGTCAACATGTAGGGATGCAATGGCAATTCAATCATGGTGCATAAGTGGTTTCTCCTCTATTTCTCTTTGCTCAACTATAGTATCAAGTGTAGATACACTTTTGATGTATTTGGGAGAAAATACTTGCCTATTTCCCTTCTCATAGGTGTGAGTTACCTTAAAAACCCTAGGAGCCTTTGAAATATGATTTTGTGTGCTGGAAGAGCCAACCTCCATTGGTTGTGCTAATACTAATGGGCATGGTGTGCAATGCATGACCAAAGGACTAGTGGTGGGCATTGCTACTACTTTCTCCATGAAGGTTTATCAAGTCATGTTGATGGCTAAGAGTTGATGTATGAAAATAATTTTGACTAGACCATGGTGGAAAAGACTTGGGCGATGATCTTTGCTTTTGCTCTAAAGCTTCTCAGTCATTTTAAGAAAAATTTTATACAAGTAATGTGGCAAGTCAAGAGGTTTAGTAGAGGTAAAGTGCATAAATAATCTGATATGTTACCTATATGACCTGGAGAATATCCCTTCACATGTGAAATATTTCATAATTAACCTCATCAAAGGAGAATATATGTTAAGGAGGTGCTTGAAAGGAAGGATGTACTTAGGGTTCTCTCTAACATGAGGTTTGAGGAACATTTTGTAATGTTCAAGGTCTATGTCCATGCCTTTAAGCCACTTTTGGTCATGGCTAGGTAGAATTGTTATTGAAGAAATCACATATGCTGATATTTTGAACTATACACCTGAAATGATGGTCTTTACGATACTGAAACCTGTGGAAAATAAGCTTGTCAATTGGAGATGACAACCTTCTTCCATGATTTTCTCACAGAATCTCAAGCATCCAGTCCTCTCAAAGCATCATTTGGAAAAAGGTGAGCCATTAAATTCTTGCAAGGTGGAGGGCTCAAATCTGATGTGGCACCCTCCTTTGTGAATTTTCTTCTCACTCTCCATAATATCTATCAAGGGATAAAACCCTAATTGTTTAGGATGTAGTGGGTATGTGCACTGAATCTAGAAAAATAGAGGAGGGTTAGGGTAGCTTTAGGTGGGTGAGATAAAGGGTAGTTAAGCCACGAAAAATTCCCAAAAAAATTTAGGAGATAGGGTTGTATGTCGGCTTCAAAATACAGGTGAAATTTGGTGAAATGGATGTAAATAAGGTGATCAAATTAGGAAAACAAAAGGATTTCCTAATTCTACAATAGAAAAATAGTATGAAATTAGGATTTGATGGGAATGAAGTGTAGGGAGGGTGTAGATGGTGGGGAATGATAGAATATGGTCTGGGGAAGGTGTATGAAGGTATTATGTGGTAGAGTTAGGGTTTTAGTCCACTAAAATAATTCAATGATAAGAAGAAGTGAAAACATAGTGGAAAAGGAGGTAAGAAAGAAATTCAATACTATGCTTGATAAATTGACTTAAGGCGGAAATGAGGTGTTTAATTACTCTTGAGGAAGATTTAATAACTGATGGAAATGACCTTGGAGCTTGGATGAATGTCTTAGAAGAAAAATACCAGAAATGCATACCCTTCTAGATGTGTAACACACCTCTGCTAGATGCGTAACAGAGCTCCAAATGCGTAAAAAAACATGTCATATGCGTAACAAATCCTCCAAATGCATAAACACTACAGATGCGTATCAAAACACTGCTAGTTGCATAATAGAGCTCCAGATGCATAACAAAACACTTCCATATGCATAACAACTCCTCCAAATGCGTAACAAAGGTGTCAGATGCGTAACAAAGCCCTTGGGGTTGTTTTCTTGCTTTTCTTCAAACCCTTGACAATAATGGGTCAATGTTGAAGGTAAGAGAGGAGCTCTACCAATAATGGAAAGACAATATGAGTTGAAAAATATTTCCTTTTCCTTTTTATAACATCTTGAAATGAATTTTTGTCTTTTAGTGAAACAAAAGACTTTGAGGACAGTTTTTCCCTTTTGGAACAATTTGACATTGAAAAACGATTTGAAATAAGATAAATTGTCTTACTTTATTCCCCTAACTATGCTAATGCCCTTTAAAATACTGATATTATGAAAATGAAGCCTTATTCGCCCTCTTTGGTGACATTTTTGGACTTTTCAGTGGCAAAACAAAGACACCTAGACAATAGACCTAGATGGAAGATGGAGTGATTAACCTAAAAATCTAAATGAAAATGAATGACATGACCTCTGAGATGAAGATGGCCATGGCTAGAATGAGGGGAGCAACATTTATAACCTAGAACATATGTAGTGACCAAAATTTATTTGAAAACTCATTTGAAAAGATTTTTTTTTTTACCTAGGAATACTGGAAAATAAACTAAAAGAGCATGTTTGATCATTGAACATATTGACATTAACAAGGGTGATGAAAATGAAACACAATCATAAACTAAATATGCATCTGTATAATATTAGCTAGGTCGTGATTCACTATCTAATGTCAATATGTGGAGCAATATATATAAATGATTCGAATAAATAGCTATGTAATGCAAAGTTCTTATTGATTTTCAAATGAAATTAGCAAGAAATTACATAACCAATCAATGAGCAGTGTGCACAAGAATTTTTCTTAGGTCACTACTCATTGGGGTAAAGTCATGCAACTCTTGCAATAAAAATCAAACAGAGTGAAAAACTACTAGATGAAAATGATGAAGTGAATGGAATATGAAACACATATCTAGTTATCTATAGGCAAGTTACAAATAACATGCGACCTCTCCTAGCCAAGGTATAAACAATTATAAAGGTATATAGAGAGAAAAAATTCAAAAAATTCACCTACAAGAATGATTTGTTAGGTTATATAAAAATTAATAAACATATTACAAATATATATACAGTCTAATCTCTTATGAAAGCATTAGAAAATAAAATAAATCAAAGTGTGAAAAACAATAGACAATGCAAACAAGGATTTATGTGGTAAAACCCAATGTGGGGATACATCCACAGTATCAACTCCTTTATTCTCTAGGTAAACTCTCAATCTTAGAAGGCTACATGCCACATAAGCAATAGATCTCATTACATTTCTCTCTTTCCAACTCAATAGATTCTCCCTCACCTTTATTATATATTAGAGAGTAAACATGCATGATAATTTTGTTTATTTAGAATATGGTGAGTTTTAGTTGAACAATATGGTCAAAATACCACTACAAATTTTTAAATATATTCACATTTTAACATTTCCCCTTAATGATGACTAGTGAACTAGAAGCACAAGAGGAAGATATCATTAACTAACATTCTCATTTCATGGAAAATTTCCACATTCCCAATAAGTTAAAAAGTCGAATAAGATTCACCACTATGGCAATTATGATGGATTTGGTGAAGATATTCACAACTTCTTGTTTAGTAAGACAATAATCGAGACAAAAAAAACACCATTAGTTACTATATCTCGAGTGAGTGTCAAGATTAATGTGATTGGTCTCAAAGGGATATACTGATTGTAAGAAAGCACTTTTATTGTTGCTTCTTCGCTTAGTAAACTAGCTAGAGCCACACTGCTTCTTTATCTACTCAAGAATTTTTGGTTCCAACACCCCTCTATACACACTTAGATTTGAGGAAAACAAGGTAAAAAACAAAACCTTCCCATTGAGTTGTTCTAACTAGGAAGGATGATCAACCATATTAAAAAATCACTTTTAAATAAGTCTAAACATTATCACAAGTAATAAATAAATATTTTTTAGGAATTTCGAACTTTATCACTAGCAACAAGCAACACTCCTAAAAAATTCTGAATATTATCACCATGAATGATGATCAAGAATAAGTAATGAAAACAATCATCAAGCAAGTTTTTAGATCATTATCCAAAAAAGTGGTCTGAACAAAAATAGAATACCTATGTCAACAAATACAACTTCTCTCAACACTTAAATATGTAATATCATATATGGTTGTATATAACTGTATCTCTGAACAACTCATTTGAACGTAGTTTAGTCGGTATTAGTGAGTACCAGTAGAGACTCCAATTGACAAACATACTGATATAAATACCTTACGAATCTATAAAATATACTCCATGGCCATTCATTAGTCCAACCACAATCTACCCTAATAGTTGCTATTGGTCCATAGTTATTACTTTGACATCTTCACTAGAAGGATTTGAAAGCATAACTACAATGTTTCCAAGAATTGTTATTCTTGGGTAAATTCCTCTACCTATTACGAGGAAAAAATTATGGCATAGATGTAGGATTAGGTTCTATTTTTCTAACCATATTAGTATAACCCCCCATTGTGTATCAGTGACACTATTATCTATAATGACATTGTCAATCATCTCATCATTTTTCTTAAAGTAGCTGACACTATTATCTACAATGACATTGTCAATCATATCATCGGTTTTATCAATGTAGTTAGGATAGGGTTGCTCTTCCAACAATCGATTTCGAACGCCACTTGCAATAGATAACACCTTTTGAGCTTCAAAAGGACTTTATGTAGGTAGTGAAGTAAGAGTAGCAACATTATAACCAAAATTTTATATATATATATATATATCTATATATATATATCAAGGGAAACAAGATTATAAATTCTCCGTTCATTCTTCCCAAGTCCACTTCTAGTATATCCCATCTTGCGCAAAGTTTAGCACCCAATACCTATATTGTTACTTTCAAGCTAGGAGAAACAACATGATTAGTAGCTAGTAAACCATGCGATGAAATACAAACATCAACATCAATTGTATTATAATACAAGAAATATTATCAGTAGGTGGGTGTTTCTGCTACAATTGGTGAGGGATTTGGGTCTGGATTTGACCTAGTATGTATTTTAGGAGCCAACTTAGATAGGAATTTGGACTTTGGCTCGAATTTAAGAACTAGGCATGTTTCAAATGCTAGAACTTTTCACCCATGAATCTAACCTTTAAAGGACTAATGAAATATTCCCATGGATTTTTTTTGTAATCGCTCCCCGGCAGCAGTGCCAAAAATGTTATCACTACCCCCAACTTCCTAATTCTGAGAGTGGGATTGAAGGAAGGTAACCATAAACCAGGATTTAGGTAAGGTAGCTATCCCTACTAGGACCATAGAGGGATCTATCAATGTCACTTTGAGTTCAATCAAATGACTTAATATCTAACAATCTTAGGGTAGATATATAAGCTGAGTAAATAGGTTTTTTTTTTCGTGTTTCTAGGATGGATAAGAATAAGTAGACTAGGTCTAGGGTTTTAGGTCAAAATTCAAGCTCAAGTTGCAGAGATATGGATGAGGCCAGGTAGGCAACTTGAAATCATGCTTAGTTTTTCATTGTGTATAGGATGAAATGATAGAAAATCTGAATGAGAACTAAGGTGAATTCATTCATTTAGAAGAACATAAACATATAATGTAAATCTTGTTAAGACAGAGCATGAAAAGGCATGATTTATGCTTATAAACTGACAAGATAAACACATAGAAGCATGTATATGAAAGAGGAAACATATCATTCAAAGTGATAAGATAAAAATATAGAAAAATAACAAATTCTCCAAGGCATAGCACAAGATTCTCAACACAATTACTGCAACATTGTCTTTGATTTCATTCCAAAAGGCTTGTACAATAGCTCAACTGCAAAAAAAAACTATCCAACCCAATAAAATACTAAAGTGGGTCTACTTATAGAGAATATGAACAATGAAACCTCATAGGGTCAAAATCCCATCCAAAATTCATGATAAATACATGAGATGAGTCACTTCCTAGAATCTAGGGAGGTTAGAAACCATTCCCTGAAATTCAACTAATGACTAGGAGTGTGTGTCCCCCATATTAAATTACATGTTTCCTCATGATAAGAGGAAAAAACAAACTCAATTACTCCAATTCCAGCTCAAAGGACATCAAAACCTCGAAAATATGACTTTTTTTTGGCTTGACAACTGTCTTGAGGAATCCTATGTAGATGTGTAACACTTTTTGACAAATGTATAACACCTTTTTACAGATGTGTAACACTTTTTTGCAGTTGATTTTAAGGGAATTTTAGGACTCCAAATAAGAATCTGAAATATAGGTCAACTAGCCTTCTGTGTTTAGTTTCCATAAAATCTAGAATTTTGAAAAATTACCCATGGGAAATACTCCAAAAGTTTATTATCCCAAGGTTACTCCAGATGTGTAACATATCGTGAAAAGTAGTGGCAAAAGCATAGAAAAATGGTGGTTTTTTGGTTTTTTATTTCAAAATATATCTTTTCATGCAACAAGGGTTCATGATCTATGATGTACTCATCAAAATGCATCCAACCATGTAATCCATTCATCATTTATATGCCATATTAAAAATCGTAACAACTTGGTGCTACGCATCTGTAAAGGTTGAATTTCCAGCTTAGTGCAAAAATCACCAAAAATACAAAAAATTCTCAAAATTGTTTAAAATTTCAACTATAATACCTATGGAGGTTGGGTTAAACAACCATAGATTCCTCAGTGAGGAGTTCCAAGTTGTATTTCTCCTTAAGCTTCATCTGAGCTTCTTTAAGCTTCTTTTTCACCTGTTTGAGCTTGATTTGTGAAATTTTGTTCCTGGCGCAATATTGATTGGCCATATGCCTCTAGAGGTTATTGTTATTCTTGTATTTTTTCAAAAAATTCTCAGGGTGCTTATTGAATCTATCTAGACAATACTCTCTGTCTTGATTGATCCCATTAGGAATTAACTCATCAAAGGTATGCCAACCAGCTTTAGGAGTTGTTGATTCTGTTTCTTTCTGAAGTAGATTTTTGAGGCCCATTATCCTTGGTTTTATTCTTTTTGTTTCCAATTTTACCTCCTCCAACTCATCATCATCTACAATCTCTTTTCCCTTTCCTTTATCTGCATCAAAATGTACTTTAGGTTTGTCTTGGAGGAGCATTTTTACCTTTATTTGAAAATTATCTTGTTGTAGGAATGTGACCTGAGAATTTTCAATGGAGAAAATCTCCCTCAACTCTGTTATTTCCTCACCCTTTTCCTTTATGATCTCATCAAATTATTTATCATCAACTTGTTCTACCATGTCAATATCTAGGTGCCCTTTTTCATCATCTTCATGCAATGGTGATTCAATTTGATGCATGAGTGGTTGCTTCTCTATTTCTCTTTTCTCAGCTATAGTATCAAGTGTAGATACACTTTTTATGGATTTGGGAGCAAAGACCTGTCTCTTTCCCTTCTCATAGGTGTGAGTGACCTCAAAAACCATAGGAGCCTTTGAAATCTAAGTTTTCATGCTGGAAGAGCTAACCTCCATTGGTTGTGCTGATACTAATGGTGATGGTGTGCTATGCATGACAGGAGTACTAGTGGTTGGAGTTGCTGCTATTTTCTCCATGAAGGTTTCCCAAGTCATGTTGATGGTTGAGAGATGATGAAAAATAATGAGTTTGACTATACCATGGTGGAAAATACTTGGGTGATGATCTTTGTTTCTACTCTGAACCTTCTTAGTCATTCTAAGAAAAATTCTGTACAAGTAATGTGCCAAGTCAAGTGGTTTAGTAGAGGTAAAGTGCATCAATAATATGATATGGTACATGTACAACTTGGAGAATCTCCCTTCACATGTGAAATATTTCATAATTAACCTCATCAAAGGAGCATATCTGTAAAGGAGGTTCCTCAAAGGGAATATGTACTCAGGGTACTCTCTAACATGAGGTTTGTGGAACTGTTTGTAATATTCAAGGTCTATGTCCATGCCCTTAAACCACTTTTATCCATGAATAGGTATACTTTTTGTTGAATAAATCACATATGCTGATAATTTGAACTCTACACCTCCAATTATGGCCTTTACGATACTCAAACTTGTGGAAAATAAGCTTGTCAATTAGAGATGACAACCTTCTTCCATGGTTTTCTCACAGAATCTCAAGCATCTATTCCTCTCAAAGCATTCTCTAGAAAAATATGAGGCATTGACTTCTTGCAAGGTGGAGGGCTAAAATCTAATGTGGCACCAGGTCCTTTGTGAATTTTCTTCTTACCCTCCATAATGTCTATCAAAGGATAAAACCCTACGTGTTTAGGATGTAGTGGGTATGTGCAATGAATCTGGAAAAATAGAGGAGGGTTAGGGTAGGTTCAGGAGGGTGAGATGAAGGGTAGTGAAGTCAAGAAAATTTCCCAAAATATTTTAGGAGATAGGGTTGTATGTTGGCTTCAAAAAATAGGTGAAATTTGGTGAAATGGATGTAAATAAGGTGATCAAATTAGGAAAACACGGGGATTTCCTAATTCTACAATAGAAAAATAGTATGAAATTATAGTTTGATGGGAATGAAGTACAAGGAGGGTATATAAGGTGGGGAATGATATAATATAGTCTAGGGATGGTGTATGAGGATATTAGATGGTAGCGTTAGGGTTCTAGTCCACCAAAATCATTCAATGATAAGAAGAAGTGAAAACGTAGTGGAAAAGGAGGTAAGAAAGAAAATAAACACTATGCTTGATAAATTGACTTAACGATGACATGACGTGTTTAATTACTGTTGAGAAAGCTTTAAAAACTGATGGAAATGACCTTGGAGCTTGGATGAATGTTTTAGAAGAAAATTTGCAAAAACACATACCCTTCCAGATGTGTAACAAACCTCTGCCAGATCCGTAACAAAGCTCCAAATGTGTAACAAAACATGTCATATGCATAAAAAATCCTCCATATGCATAAAAAAACACTACAGATGCATAACAAAATACTACTAGATGTGTAACAAAGCTCCATATGGGTAACAGAACACTGCCAGATGCGTAACAAATCCTCTAGATCCGTAACAAACGTGTCAGATGCGTAACAAAGCCCTTTGGAGTATTTTTATTGCTTTTCTTCAGACCCTTGACAATAATGGATCAATTCTGAAGGTAAGAGAGGAGCTCTATCAATCATGAATAGAGAATATGAGTTGAAAAATCTTTCCTTTTCCTTTTTATAACATCTTGAAATGAATTTTTTCCTTTTAGTGAAACAAAAGACTTTGAGGAAAATTTTTCCACTTTGGAACAATTTGACAATGAATTCTTTTTTTAAATAAGACAAATTGTCTTAATTTATTCCCCTAACTATGATAACTCCCTTTAAAAGACTGATATTATGAAAATTAAGCCTTGTTCGCTCTCTTTGGTGACATTTTTGGACTTTTTAGTGGAAAAACAAGGACACCTAGACAACAGATCTAGATGGAAGATGTAATGATTAACCTATGAATCTAAATGAAAATGAGTGACATGACCTCTGAGATGATGATGGCCATGGCTCAAATGAGGGGAGCAACATTTCTAACCTAGACCATATGTAGTGACCAAAATTTATTTGAAAACTCATTTGAAATGACAAATTGTTTGACCTAGGACTACTAGAAAATAAACTGAAAGAGCATGTTTGATCACGAAAAATATTGACACTAACAAGGGTGATGAAAATTAAATACAATCACAAATAAAATATGCAGGGTTGTATAATATTGGCTAGGTCACGATTCACTAGCTAATGTCAATATGTGGAGCAATATCTAGAAATGATTCGAATAAATAGCTATGTAATGAAAAGTTTTTATTTATTTTCAGATGAAGGTACAAATGAAATGAGCAAGACATTACATAACCAATTAGTGAGCAGTGTGCACAAGAAATTTTCTTAGGTCACAACTCATTCAGGTAAGGTCATGCAACTCTTGCAATAAAAATCAAACAGAATGAAAAACTATTGTATTAAAATGATGAAGCAAATGGAAGATGAAACACATATCTATTTATCTATATGAAAGTTACAAAACACTTGCGACCTCTCCTAGCCAAGGTATAAACAATTATAAAGGTAGATAAAGACAAAAAATTCAAAAATTGCACCTACAAGAATAATTTGTTAGATTAGTTAATAATGAATAAACATATTACAAATATCTATATAGTCTAATCTATTATGAAAGCATTGGAAAATATAATAAATAAAAGTTTGCAAAAAAATACACAATAAAGACAAGGATTTATGCGGTAAAACCTAATGTGGGGATACATCCACGACAACAACTCCTTTATTCTCTAGGTAAACTCTCAATCGTACAAGGCTACATGCCACATAAGCAATAGATCTCATTACATTTCTCTCTTTCCCACACAATAGAGTATCCCTCACCTCTATAATATATTAGAGAGTAAAAGGAAAACAAATCTCATCATACATGCATGATAAAAAAAATTATTTACAATATGGTGAGTTATTGTTGAATAATATGGTCAAAATACAACTACAAATTTTTAAATATATTCACATTTTAACATTTCCTGTTAATGATGATTAGTGAGCTAGAATCGCAAGAGGAAGATATCATTAAATAAAATTCTCATTTCATGGAAACTTTCCACATTCCCAGTAAGTTACAAAGTTGGATAAGCTTCACCACTATGGCTACTATGATGGATTTGGTGAAGATATTCACAACTTCTTGTTCAATAGGACAATACTCGAGACGAGAAAAAAACACCATTAAATACTATATCTTGAATGAGTGTCAAGATCATTGTGCTTGGTCTTGGAGGGATATACTTATTTTAAGAAATCACTTTGATTGTTTCTTCTTAGCTCAGTGAACTAGCTAGAGCCACACTTCTTCTTTAACTACTCAAGAATTTTTGGTTCCAACACCCCTCTATACACACTTAGATTTAAGGAAAATAAGGTAAAAAAAACAACCTTCCCCTTGAGTTGTTCTAACTGTGAAGGATGATCAACCATATTATAAAAGAACTTTTAAAGAAGTGTAAACATTATCACAAGTAATAAAGCAACATTTTGTAGGAACTTTTAACTTTATCACTAGCAAGAAGCAACCCTCCTAAATAATTCTGAATATTATCACCATGAACAATGATCAAGAATAAGTCATGAAAGAAATCATCAAGAAAGTTTCAAGGTCATTATCCAAAAAAATGGTCTTAACAAAAATAGAATATCTATGTCAACAAATACAACCTCTGTCAACACTTAAATATGTACTAGCATATATGATTGTATAGAACTATATCTCTGAACAACTCATTTGAACTTAGTTTAGTTGGTATTGGTGAGTACCCGTAGAGACTCTAATTGAAAAAAATAATTATATAAATACCTTAAGAATTTATAAAATATACTATATGGCCATTCATCAGTCCAATCACAATCTACCCTGACAGTTGCTACTTGTCCATAGTTATTACTTTGACGTCTTCACTAGAAGGATTTGAAAGCATAGCTACCATGTTTCCAAGAATTTTTATTCTTGGGTAAATTCATCTACCTCTTACGAGGACAAAATTTTGCACAAATGTAGGATTAGGTTCTAAATTTCTAACCATAGTAGTATAACGCCCCCTGTATATCAGTGACACTATTATCTATAATGACATTGTCAATCATCTCATCAATTTTCTCAATGTAGTTGACACTATTATCTATAATGACATTGTCAATCATCTCATTGGTTTGCTCAATATAGTTAGGAGAGGGTCTCTCTTCCAACAATCCAGTTTGAACTCCACTTTCAATAGATAACACCTTTCGAGCTTCAAAATGACTAAATGTAGGTAGTGAAGTAAGAGTAACAACATTATAACCAAAATTTTCTTTAGATGTATATATCTCAAGGGAAACAAGATTAGAAATGCTCTATCCATTCTTCCCAAGTCCACTTCTAGTATATCCCATCTTGCGCAAAGTTCAGGACCCAATACCTATATTGTTACCTTCAATCTGGGAGAAATAACGTGATTAGTATCTAGTAAACCATTCGATGAAATAGAAACATCAACATCAATTGTATTATAATACAAGAAATATTATTAGTAGGTATGTCTAGCTACTCAACATCATCAATATTCTTATCATTGTGCGATCGACTGACTTCCAACTCAAGGTCATGTTTATAGTCCTGTAGGCTTTGAATATTCTTATGCTTCTTAGTTAGCTACATCTATAAGGATTCATGATCTTCCTTCAAAGAATGATACTGATTTTTCAATCCTTCTTTCTCTACCTGTAATTGAGAAAAAAATGACTTGTTGATGAAACAAATCAATGTCCTATTTCTTTGGAGAATATGTAGAAACAACATTAGTCTTGTCATATAGAGAAGCTAAAGTTTTAGACAACTCAACTATGTTATCTTCAACAGTTAAATGTACCTATAGACTAGCTAAGACAATTTTCCCAATGTGACCTATTGCTTGTTTACAGCTGTCTCCTCCTATATAACTTGGCATTATTTGGTTTATTGATATCACCATTGAATATGTGCCAAATATTCTTTCCCCTGAGAATGTCAATCTTGTGAAAACAAGGTCTTAATTCTACTCAACTCAGTAAGTGAAACAATTTATGAAGTCATAATGAATGAAGTAAGAAACTAACAAACTATTGCAAATAATAACAGTGTAATGGAGTGAGTCTAAGTTAAATAAATGAAAATAAATTTTCAACTAATAAATATTCAACCAGATCTATAACAAGAATGAGAAAACAAAACCCCATTGCTTCTGTTATCACTCCCCCTGTTTCCCAAGGCTGAGAATGGAACTAAAGGAGGTAACCTCAAACCAATCTTTAGGTCTGATAGCTATTCCTACCAAAAACAGAGAGGGATCTCTCAATTTCACTTTTTCAGACTATGAAATGCTTGGAGATGTAGTGATATTAGGCTAGGTATAAGCTCCGTGAATTATGGTTTTGTTTTGAGTTTTTGTGAATATGAATGATAGTCAAGGAACTAGGTCTAGGTTTTCTGTTTGATTTCAAAGGTTTAGTTACAGAGATGAAGATGATGCCAGGTAGGCATAATTAACAAAATACTTAATTTGTCATTGTGTATAGGGTTTTAAAAGAGAAAGAGAGTCAGAATGAGTGTGAATGCATGAGTTCATTCATCAGAAGAGGAGAAACACATTCATGGAAATATTGTAAAACGAAGCATAAAAGCCATATTTTTGTTCATAGACTCATAATATCATCATATAGAGGAATACATGTGATGGAAAGAAAACATAAAAATTCAATTTGATGAGGTTACTAAAAAAAAAAATGCTAATAATCACACCATTGGAATCCCAAAATTGTAGTTGCAACATGTCTTTGATTTCACTAAAAAGTTTGTACAAAAGCTCCACCTTGAAAATAAAAACTATCCAACCTATAAAGTTACTTTATTTGCACTAAATATAGAAAAAATAAGTGATTGCACCTCATTAGGTTGAAACCTGATCCAAAATACATCATAAATTCACCCTATGAGTCATTACCTATAATCTAGGGAAGTTTGAAACAATCCCCCCAAATTTAGTTAGTAACTAGGAGTGTATGCCTCCTTGATTAATTACATGATTCCTCCATAATGAGAGGCAAAAAAAAAATATATTATCCAAAATAAACTTTATAGGACAGATGCAACCTAAAAATTTGGATCATTCTGGCTTCAAAACTGTCCAAAAGGAATCTAAGACATAAGCATCGCACTAGTTAGTTGAAGCACCACACCACTTTGAGCGCAATTTTGGCTGACCTTAAGGAATCTATATGAAAATATTAAGATTTTTCTAGGTATCCCTATGTGTACTCTTTCCATCCCAACCTTGAAACTAATAAATTAACTCCTGGAATGCCTTCAAAAATCCATTCTCCCAACCTTACTCTAGAAGTGTCGCGCACAAGAAAAATCAATGGCAGAAGCATAAAAAAGAGGCTATTTGCTGAGTTTTTATCCAAAAATAAAGGGTTTCATGCCAACATGAGACAATATCTATAAATTAGAAGGAAATATATGTCCATCCATGTAAAAATTTCCACATTTGGAGGCTCTCAGGAAAGCATCGTGCCGCTGCACGATGCTTCTGCAAAGGTCAATTTTCCATAATTTATCAAAAATCACAAAAAATACTCAAAATGCTCAAATTCTGCTGAATTTTGATCCATGAAATCCTTGGATGATAAAATAAATAGCTAGGGATGCCTCAGTTAAAAAATCCAAGTTATATTTATCCATTATCTTAATTAGGGTTTATTTAAGTTTTTTCCTCAAATTCTTCACCCTCACTTTGGCAATTTTGTTCCTAGTGAAAAAGTGCCTTGCCATATACCTTTGGAGGTTATTATCCCTTTATTCCTTCTTAAAAAGCTTCTCAAGATGCACATTTAGCCTATCAAGCCATAATTCTTTGTCTTTCTCAATTTCAGTAGAAATCAACTCATCAAAGGTTAGCTGACCTAATGGAGGAGATGACTCTCTTTCTTGCTCTTTTTTCCTGTTTAACACTCTTGTTCTTGGCCTCCTTAGCTTTGTTTCAACCTATATGTCTTCCAAATAATCAACATCTACCACTTCTTTTCCTTTAACTTTTTTACCTGAAGGTTTTCCTTTGGTTTGCTTTGAAGTAGTCATTTCACCTTCAACTACATGTTTTCTTGTTGTAGGAAGGTAATCAAGAAATTTGTCTTTGAGAGGCTATCCTTCAACTCTTCTATATCCGCATCCTTTTCCCTTATTACCTCTTCATTTGTCTTGTCTTTCACCTACTGTGCCATGTCAACCTCCATATGCACTTGTTCCTCATGATACTACAATGGTGACTCATCCTCATGCAAAGATGGCTCACTCTCATGAATAGGTGGCTTCTCCATGGTTTCTCTTTGCTCAATTGTAGTTTCAGGTGCAAGTACACCTTTGTTGTTATTAGGAGAAAAAACCATCCTCTCACCCTTCTCTTAGGTTTTATTAATTTTAACCCTAGGCGCCTTTGGAACCTCTGCTTGTGTACTTGAAGAACCAACCTCCTTTGGCTATGATGATGCTGATGGTATGTTCTGAATGATGGGTGGAATAATGTTAGGCAGAGATGAAATAGTCTTCATGAAAGTTTCCCAAAACATATTAATTTCTGAAATCTCATGCAAAACAATAAGCTTGATGAAACCATGGTGGAACAAACTAGGGTGATGATGTTTGCCTTTACTCTGTACCTTTTCAGTCATTTTTACCAAACTCCTCAATAGATAATTAGAAAAATTGAGTGGTTTAGTGGCAGTGAAGTGCACCAACAGCCTTATATGGTACTAGTACAATCTTGAAAACATCCCTTCACATGTAAAATAATTCATAATTAGCTTCTTCAAAGGGGCATACTTATCAAGTAAATTCCTGAAAGGAAAGATGTGCTAAGGAGAATGTTTGCAATGAGGTTTTATGATGTAACCAAAAGGCTGCAATTACCCATAATACGTAGAAAATTTAACTGTCTACCCATTTCAAAGGCTATTACTTGTTAAAAGAGTATTCGCATGCAGAACTATGGTTTTATGGTCCCACACATATACAAACCAATTGCGGCAGTTAGCACTTCACACCTTTTTAAACTTACATCCCCGCAGATTTCAACACTTAACACTTTTGCAATATTGCGAATTTGCAATTTCACAATTCGCATCGAACTACATATTGCATGTCACAAAATTTTAAGTTTAGCAATAACAATACCCCTTTATCCTACGTGATATGCGATATGCGTAGCATCGCATCGCAACCTCGTTGCCTTATATTTTATCACATCGCAACTAATATAACTTATCAGGCAATGTTTTAAACTCAAATCCTAAAATCTCTGGTATTCAAAATCTTGTAGGGTGTGATTTTAAACTCCACCGTTGATCTCACCTAGATCCAACGGTCCTCACTGCTCCCTTACTCTTCTGCTTCGCATTGCAATTAAAACAAATTATTGCGTAAAGCCTTAACATGTAACTCAAAATTCTGCAATGCACAATGCCAAATGTACGAACCTTATAAGTTTTCATGATTCAACGATTTCTCTTGCACCTTTTACACAGAAACACCGCTATGGCTTTACTCTTTGCATCGCTAATCTTTTTCTTTGGATGTGGTGTCCTATAAATGTAATACTCAACTCAATAGAGAATTAAAAAATGATAATTAACACAGACAGGAGAACTAAAACACACCAACACTTGGCATTTATTAGAAAGGTAATACACAGAGACAAGCCATTCAATGGTTGGATTTTACATTCAATGACTTCTCCTCCCTGTCTACTCCTCTGTCACACTACTCACACACTTCTATCACTCTCTATTCTATCTATCCTCATAGCTATTTACGCTATCACTAACTGAAATTAGTTTTTCATTTATTAGCTTTTAAACAAACTCTATCCTATCCACAATCTAATCTATTTGGCTAAATATCGTCACAGGGAAAACCAAAGTGCTATTTTTATTCATATTTAATATAGGAAATGAAACAAACTAAATTCTCGTAATTAAGTCTAACTAAAATATTAATGATCAACTTTTCCCACTTATTTTTAGCCACAACATGTGAGCACATAATCACATTTCTTGCTAATTTTCAGATGCTCCTGCATCAGACTCCCACGGAAGAAAAGATTGATCCATCTGTTGATCATGTCATCCCCATATTAAATTCTGACAAGCAATCTCGCTTAAACCTTTCAAACCCCCTCTTTTTCCCCTAAGAAATTTGTTTTCTTCTCATCGTTACCTTCTCCCAGCCTCAAAACTACATAAAAGGGCCAAAATCCCACATTATAATATATTTAAGGCCTAGCACCTTTCGGCCCTAGCCCCTGCACCTTTCTCTCCACATGATCGAAAGTCGAAACCGAGCGCTAGCCATGAAGGCGCTTATCACATATATATATCGGGCGCAGTATTATCCGTCGATATGTACAGATCGGATGACATTCGTAAGGCTCCATCGCACCCATGGCCCACCTCGTCCACTGTCTGATCAATCTACAAAATCAACGGTCCATAGTGCATTCGCTCATTGTACAAAACCCGTTGGTTTATATTGCACTGCCTTTTGGAGGCGGGCGGTATTTCTCATTTTGGAGTGATGCCATTCATCACATGACACGCGTCACCAAGCACTGTTTGAAAACCGTCGCTCATCACACGTTATAGTGCGGCAGAAGATCCGGTGCAATATTCACGTGAGTTGTCCGATCTAGAGTGGCCCATCGAACGACGATCGCTCCACAAAGTTGCTCGCGAGTTAACACGAGGAAATTGTATCCCTGGCCCACCGTCCATCGCCCTCCGATATGTTTTCAGCCGTCGATCTCCTCTTAATATCGGATGGTCCATATTGCTTATCCACCCGCCATCGACACGTGTCCTCCGCCATGTCATTATCTCACGTGTGTTCATCACATGCCCATCCCATATACATATTCCATTCTAAAGCTGATTTCTAAGGTTTTATGTGTAATTTTTTGCATTTCGCCAGCCTGCAACCAGAGCATTTCTCCACCATTCCACTGCATTTTTCTGCCATCACCATGCTGCGTTGTCATCCTCATTATCCCTGTTGCATCCACCTTCCCGTGCATTTGTTTTCTTGACGTTTTTGTGTATTTTGCAGGGTACGAGTGGCGGTAAACTGCCATGATTCACAATCTTGATTACAATAGCGGAAAACACCGGAAAGGACCATTTTTCAGAGGCTAGAATTATGGAGAAAGGCCTGGGAAGGTATGTCGACAAGAATTCCATTAAAGAAGTAGGGTTAAAATCTTTCAAACCCTCTAGAGTCATTCAAAGCACAGATTGCGTAGATGGATACATTAATGGAGCAGCAGTGCAATATCAGTGAATGATCGAGGAATTCAACGTTCAGCATTGAAGATCTTAAACCTTAATTCAGGGTTTAGAAGGCAGAGGGTACCATTCACAGAAAACAATACCCTAAAGTTTTCTTTTCAGCACCATTTTCTTTCAGGAAAGGACGGAATGTATATGTGATTTTACTTCTTTATCGTGTTCTTGAAGAGACTTCTACCCAGTGCATTTATTTCAGAAAGTAGGCAACAATGTACATACAGCGCTACAGAGTCATCCAACAATATGGGCATGCAGGTTTCTGCCATCTTGTCTTAATGAGGAAAATTAAATTTTCATCACCTACTCCCTTTTCAAGCTTTATTTTTCTCCTATAAAGCTCCCGAAGAAAAAATGATTTAGGGTTCCATATTTTATCAGAAAATGATGCAGTAAGAGGATTTTTGTATGCATTTTGTAAAAAATCTCGTATGAATGTACAGATCCCGTTGGGTTTCAGTGAGGAGGATTTCTGTCTTTAAAGAGGATTCTTGTCTTTGATTTCTCACAGTGTGTAACTTTCTCTCATATGTGCTATTTTAATAGATCATTTCATTTCATCCACCTTTCCTGTATCATGTTTCTGGAATGCGAGTGGCTCACTGATTTTTGGTATCAATTTATCCTAGTTGATACCCATGCTCGAATTAATCAAGCGCTTTAAATATGGCTCAGGCATGATATTTTGTTTCACTATTCACTCAAACCATATTTCTGCTATATTAGTTTCTTTGGGAGGTTATTTTTAAAACGCTATTGTCATGTATGGATTCTTAAATTGGTAAGCCCATTACATGGTAATATTTTGTATCTGGATATCATCTCAATGATAACTAGTATTCTCTTAATCTTTCATACACAACCACACCTTCTGATAATTTATTTCTGTGAGGTATTTCTGAATTGGCCCTCTCTACAGTAAGCTGTCTCTGAATTGTTTGATGCTTTTATATTGAAGTTTTGCATCTTGCCTCTACAGTGTTGCTCTCCCTGTATCTAGTTTCTGAAGGTCTTGGTCCCATTCAAGTTAATATTTCTTGTTTTCAGAAGATAGCATGAGAGATTTTTGTTGATAACCCCCCCATTATATCATACGCTCCTTTCTATATAAGATTTCCTAGGCACTGGTATTTCACAACTCAAGGCTGTCTCTAGGAACGACAACATCTTTTTGGTGCCGTTGCCAGGGATGAAGTTGAGAAAATTTAAATCCCTGGGCCTCGACAAAACCTAACTCACTCTTCAAGTAGGTGAGTATGGAGAGTTGAGAGTTTTAGATCCCTCACCTTGGAGACTCCACATTCGTTTATTAGATAAATTCATTTGCAGTCTTAGCTCCTCGTAAGCCACACCTGAGGTTAGATATGTCTCAGCCAAAGACACCTTCAGTGTCTGACCCTGAAAAGATCATACATAGAAGAAATTGGAGGGAAAGAAAATCATTCCACACTGAAATCCCCGAATTGTCTGTAGAAGACTTTCCTTCTTCTTCTTCTCAAGTAGCCCAAGTGCTAGTTCCCAACTCCACTGTGGGAGATACTGATTACTATTCAGATAGTCCACCCCGAGGAGGTGTTAGAAATAAAGATAATTTTCACCCTACTCCTGAGGTCGAAGAGGTCAAAGAATTCACTGAAGTATCTGCTATTAATAGACCATTATTCCCCTCAACACCTCAAGCTGATGTTCATTACATTCCTATTGCTATTCATACCCCACTTCCACCTCCTCCTCCTCATTTTACTCATCAAACTATTGCACTACCTCCACCCCCTCCAATGGCCAATTTTCCAGGCTTCTTGCTAAATAAATATGCCCCTCAGGCATTACCCCAAGTGTTGAATGATATGCCATGGGATTATTTGAAGATTTTACCCTGATTCAATGGGGAAAACAAGAATGATGCTCAAAAACATCTTGATTTCTTCTATTCTTTTGCAGAGAATTTTAATGTGGAACATTTAGATGTGTTCTTAAGGCTATTTTTCCAATCTCTTGATGGCGAGGCTCGAAAATGGCTTAAGACATTGGTAAACCGTTCTGTTACCACTTGGGAAATAATGGAACATACTTTTCTTAGGAAATGGGGAGAGAAGAAAGAACATGGACATTGTCTTACTGAGTTTAATACACTCAAGAAAAGACATAATGAAGGGGTGTCAGAATTTATCAAGAGATTTAATAAATTGTATTTGAGTCTTCATGCTGATATGAAACCTCATCAAACTGCTACTAAATTTGTTTTTGTAGCAGCCTTTGATTCAAAATTAAGTTTCTCTCTTAGAGAAAGAAAGCCTGCTACTCTGGATGATGCTCAGACAAATGCACTAGAGTTGGAAGCAAAATTTGCCTCCACTGGTAAATCAAAGGAGAAATCTGAACAAGATACTAGAAGAAGGGGCAAAGAGGAGGTATCTACTTCTAACCAAGACAGAGACTCAGCTAATGACAGAATTGAGGAAATGAGAAAAATTATTAGGAAGCTTTCTGGTAAACTGTTCAAGCTTGAATTGGAGGCCAAGAATTCAGCCTCCAAGAATTTCCACAATGCTCCAAACAAAGGTTACAATCCTCAGTATAGGAAACCACCCCTGCAAATATTGCCAAGGGAGCCAAAGGAACAACAAGATCAGGTATCACACCCATTGTACTTAGAAGGTCCAGTAGATGATCTTACTAAAGACACTGCTTATGGACTGGAGGACGCACCAAATATTTCTTTCTCAAATAGTGATGGAGAAGAATGCCCTTTGCAAGGAAATGATGGAACCGGGTGCTCATTGCAGGAAGAAGAAAAGGCTATAGACATAGAAGACTCAGAAATTGATCACTATTGTAAACAATTTGTTGATTTCATGCAAGCACATTCAACAAAAGATATGATATTAGATCTTCTAGGAAGAGGACTCGTACTCAAGATCAATAAGAAGAGCTACCCCAGAAGGAAGCACCTACTTAGAAGGAGTCAACAATGCAGAAAGTCATAGACAAGGTAAGGGGCCTCTAAACAAAGATTTGTAGTCTAATGATCAAATTCTTTCTTCTTCAAAAGTAGTCATCCCCCCTAATACCAAGTTTGTGTCAAAAGAAGTCAAACCCTCAACTGAAAATAAAGAGTCAAAAGAGGTTGTAATAGAGAAGTCTTCTCCTGCTTTCAGTATGCAAAAAGAACTTGAGAAGGTCAAAATCCCAGTTCCCTTGACTGAACTGTTGAAACAACCTGGATATCAATCCCAATTCACCTCTTTCATGCTCCCTCCAGAAGCACCTCTCACCCTAGATAGTCTCAACCTTCAAGAAGAAATACCCATGGTTGTTTTTGGCACACATGTTGAGGAGTTAGATGCTTCTACTCCTCCCTTCTATGTGTCTTTAGTGATTCATGACCTGCTATTACATAACTGCATGTTAGATTATGGAGCTTCCCATAATCTTATACATCTGTCAGTCATGGAACAACTAGGATTACAAATCACCTATCCTACAAAGACCTCTATTCATTTGATTCCAAAAGAGTTAAATGCATGGGGATGATCAAATATTTGGTGGTCAATTTGGCCAAAATCCCAGCAAAAAGTGTGGTAATGGACATTGTGGTGGCGGACATCCCAGCTCGCTTTCGCATGTTACTGTTAAGGTCCTGGGGAAAAGAAATTGGTGGGTCAATTAAGTTGGATTTAACATATGCCACTATCCTAGTTTTTGGTGGCCAGGGGAGGAGGTTGTATAGGGAAACTAGATTTGTCAAGATGGTGACTAAGGCTGACAACTTTGTTAACTCACTAGTCTACAGTAAGGAAGGAGATTTCTCATGCTTGATTCTGGAAGAAGATCAAGATTATGCTCATGAACCATATTTATTCCAGATCAAGACTGAGCAGCCCTCAGAGAGCCATGAAACAGGAATCTGGACACTTCATTTTGATGGAGCAAATTCAAGAGAAGGTAATGGAGCTGGAATATTATTGATTTCTCCTACAGAAAAATGGGTCCCATTGTCTTTCAAACTATAATATGAAGCCACTAATAATGTGGCTGAATATGAAGCACTTCTGTTAGGATTGCAGACAGCCAGGAGCATGAACATACAAAGTTTAAAGTTTTGGGGGATTTAGAACTAGTGGTTAGACAAGTCAGGAATGAGTGTCAAACCAAACATCCTCGGCTAAGGGCTTATAGGAATGAAGTTTGGGACATGGTAGGGAATTTGTTCTTGGCATTTAATATCCAATTCATGCCCCGAGAATAGAATAGGATGGCTGACTCCCTTGCTGTGGCTGCTAGTACATTCCGTCCACCTCAGAACCCCCTCTTAAGATATGAAATTGAGGTACGTTATCGACCATCAATCCTAGATAACATCAAGCACTGGCAGGTATTTGAGGATGAAGAACAGATGAAGAGATTCTTGGAAACAGTAGGGGAATTCTCCAATATGGAGATTGGTGCTGATGAAGAAAAAGAGACTGAAGACAATTCAGAACGAAATTGGGAGAAGAAAATGGCAGGTAATAAAGTGTTATAATTGAGGGGAAACATTATACCTAGAGGGTTTGTGCCTCTAGAAATATTATTTGAAAAGAATGATGTCCCACTGCAGCCAGGCAAATTGGTAGAAGAAAATTAAGTAGAAGACCTGAATATTGGTACTGATGTTGACCCCAACATTGTAAAATTTTCTAAGAAGATCCCAGAAGAATATAAAAAGCTATACCAGAAAGTATTTCAGTCTTACAGAGATGTGTTTGCATGGTATTATCAGGACCTAAAAAATTTTGACATCAGTATAATGCAACAAAAAATTCCACTAAAGGGAGATGCAAAACCTCATAAGCAGAAGCTCAGACAGATAAATCCCCTGCTGCTTCCCTCCATTGAGAAGGAAATTAAGAAGTTGTTAAAGGCCAAAATAATTGTTCCATTGAGGTACTCTAAATGGGTGGCAAACCTAGTCCCTGTCCGAAAGAAGAACGGAGAAATAAGGCTGTGTGTGGATTTCCGAAATTTTAATAGAGCATCCTTAAAGGACAATTACCCATTGCCTAAGATGGATCACATCCTACATAAAGTGGTTGGAGCTTCTAGGATATCAATGATGGATGGATTCTCTGGTTATAATCAGGTGGTTGTACTTCTAGAAGATCAAAATAAAACTGCTTTCACCACACCATGGGGTACATTCATGTATGCCAGGATGCCTTTTGGGTTGATTAATGCAAGGGCCACTTTTCAGAGGGCCATGGACATTGATTTTTTTGGGGAGCAAGATAAATTTTTGGTAGTCTACCTCGATGATATCACTGTATTTTCAAAGAATGATACTGAGCACATTGAGCATCTGTGTAGAACCTTTGAGAAATGCAGAAGGTATGGTCTCTCTCTAAACCCTCAGAGGTCTTTATTTGCATTAGAAGAGGGTAAACGTTTGGGACACATTGTGACTAAAGATGGGGTGACGATAGATCCTAAGAGGGTAGAGGTTATAAATGGTATTTCTCTTCCTAGAAATAAGAAGGAGGTATAGGTATTCCTAGGGCATATTAACTTCCTGAGATGGTTTATTCCTAACTATGCTGAAATAGTTAGACATATAACCGACATGCTAAAGAAAAATAATGAAGTTAAGTGGTCCCAGGAATCACGAGAGGCCTTTACCAGAATAAAAAATTCTTTTGCAGAAGCCCATGTGCTAGCTGGACCAGATTATGCTAAACCTTTCATGATCTTTTCTTTTTCATCACCTCATATAATAGTAGGAGTTTTATTGCAGAAAAATGAAGAAGGGTATGAGCAGCCCATCGCCTTCTTTAGTCAGGTGCTCCGTGATGCAGAATTAAAATATAACATATTAGAAAAGCAAGCATATGCCCTAGTGAAATCCCTCAAAGTATTTCGCATGTATATCTTGCAGTCCCATATCACTGAATTTGTGCCTACAGCTGCTGTAAAAGATATTCTTATCCAAGGGGATAGTGAAGGAAAAAGGGGGAAGTGGATTGCCAAAATACAGGAGTATGAATTAGACATCCGCCCTACCAAGTTGATCAAAGGACAAGGGCTTGCCAAAATCTTATCTGAATCAAACTATCAGGCTCTAGGTATAAATTTGTCCATAACAGCAAGTGAGGAATCTGAGGAGAAAGAAGAGCGACGGGGAATTGGGATAGCTACTCTAGAAACACATATCAAGTACCTCACCAGTCAGTGGTACAAAGAGATAGTAGAATATCTCCTCACACTCAGTTGCCCTCCAAGCTGTGATAAAGCTAAATACAGAATGCTAATATTGAAATCACAGAAGTACATAGTCGCCAATGGCCGACTATACTGGCGAGATCCCTCAGGTATCCTACTCCTGTGTCTCACAGAGGATGAGGTAGAGAGTATAATGGCCGAATTTCATGAAGGAATCTGTGGGGGTCATTACAGATGGAGGGCCACTACTCACAAAATCCTAAAGGCTAGTTTCTATTGGCCCAAGCTTTTTGGAGATGTTTTTTCCTGGGTTAGAGCTTGTGAGAAGTGTCAGAAATTTGTTGAAAGATAGAAGTTGGCACCTCTGCCCATGATTCTCGTGCACGTGAACGAACCATTCTGACATTGGGGAATTGACTTTATAGGTGAAATACATCCTCTATCGAGTGGTCAGCATAAGTGGATTTTAACTGCCACTGATTATTTCACAAAATGGGTGGAAGCCATACCTGCGAGGAATGCAACAGATTCTGTGATAGTAAAGTTCATGGAAGAAAACATCATATCCATGTTTGGCTTCCCTGCCAGAATAGTGACTAATAATGCCCAAGCCTTCAAGTCTGCAAAGTTTGTGAGTTTCTGTCAGTAGTATAACATCACACTAAGTCACTCTATAGCCTATTATCCACAAGGAAATGGCTTGGTAGAGTCATCCAATAAAACCCTGGTAAGGGCACTGAAGAAGGCCATACATGAAAGTCAGAAAAATTGGGATTCCCAATTGAAATTTGCTTTGTGGGCCAATAGAATTACCAGCAAGAGAGAAACTGGGAAATCCCCATATGAATTAGTATATGGGAAGGAAGCAGTATTCCCTATACAGTTAGCCCTACCAGTAGCCTGATTCATGCAAGAAATTCAAGAAGAGCCTGATGATATGACCAGGAGAATAAATCAGCTAGTGGAATTGGAAGAAACACGGAACCAGGTAAGTCAAAGGTTGATTGAATATCAAGAGAAGATGAAATACCTTTTTGATCAGCATGCCAAGGACAGGAATTTTCAAATTGGTGATTTACTTCTTAGGTGGGATATCCGGAGGGCTGAAAAAGGGAAACATGGTAAATTCGACCCACTCTGGTTTGGCCCTTTCAAAATCATAGAACAAGTGGGTAACAATACTTTCAGGCTAGAGAATTTATAGGGAGACTTACTTGACGCCCCTGTAAATGGTCAGTTTCTTAAACCCTACTTTGAGTTCTAATTCAGGCAGAGATAGCCTGATGTATTATACTATATATTAGTTTCCTGTTTTCACCCTTGTTTGAATAATGTGGGTGTCGTGATGAATTATGAAAAGAAAGTAGAAGTGCTGAAGAGCAAATTTCACATAGAAGATCATCAGGTGGTCTGCGAAGTTCTCTACATGCTCAGGGATGAATGTGCCATCCCTAGGTGGAGCCAATGTTGATCATGTCAGCCCCCTATTAAATTCTGACAAGCAATCTTGCTTAAACCTTTCAAACCCCCTCTTTTTCCCTTGAGAAATTCGTTTTCTGCTCATCGTTACCTTCTCCTAGCCTCAAAACTTCATAAAAGGGCCGAAATCCCACATTATAATATATTTAAGGCCTAGCACCTTTCAGCCCTAGCCCCTGCACCTTTTTCTCCATGACCAAAAGTTGAAACCGAGCACTAGCCATGAAGGCGCTTATCACATATATATATCGGGCGCAGTATTATCCGTCGATCTGTACAGATTGGACAACATTAGCAAGGCTCCATCATGCCCATGGCCCACCCTGTCCACCATCCGATCAATCTACAAAATCAACGGTCCATAGTACACCCACTCACTATACAAAACTTTTTGGTTTATATTGCACTGCCTTTCGGAGGCGGGCGGTATTTCTCATTTTGGAGCGATGCCATTCATCGCGTGACACGCGTCACTGAGCACTGTTTGAAAACTGCCGCTCATCGCGCATTATAGTTCGGTAGAAGATCCGGCGCGATATGCATGTGAGCCGTCCGATCTAGAGCGGTCCATCCAACGGCGATCGCTCCACAAAGTTGCTCACGAGTTAACACGGGGAAATCGTACTCCTGGCCCACCGTCCATCGCACTCCAAAATGTTTTCAGCCATCGATCTCCTCCTGAGATTGGATGGTCCATATTGCTTATCCATCCGCCATCGACACGTGTCCTCCGCCACGTCATTATCTCACGTGTGTTCATCACATGCCCATCCCATGTACATATTCCATTCTAAAGCCGACTTCTAAGGTTTTATGTGTAATTTTCTGCATTCCGCCAACCTGCAACTAGAGCATTTCTCCACCATTCCGCTGCATTTTTCTGCCATCACCATGCTGCGCTGTCATCCTCATTATCCCTGTTGCATCCACCTTCCCATGCATTTTATTTCTTGACATTTTTGTGTATTTTGCAGGGTACGAGCGGCGGTAAACCGCCATGATTCACAGTCTTGATTACAGTAGCGGAAAACACCAGAAAGGACCATTTTTTAGAGGCTGGAATTATGGAGAAAGGCCTGGGAAGGTATGTCGACAAGACTTCCATTAAAGAAGCAGGGTTAAAATCTGTCAAACCCTCCAAAGTCATTCAAAGCACAGATTGCGCAGATGGAGACAATAATGGAGCAGCAGAGCAATATCAGTGAATGATCGAGGAATTCAATGTTCAGCATTGAAGATCTTAAAATCTTAATTCAGGGTTTAGAAGGTAGAGGGTACCATTCGCAAAAAACAATACCCTAAATTTTTCTTTTCAGCACCATTTTCTTTCAGGAAAGGACGAAATGTCTATGTGATTTTACTTCTTTGTCGTGTTCCTGAAGAGACTTCTACCCAGTGCATTTATTTCAGAAAGTAGGTAGCAGGGTACATACAATGCTACAGATTCATCCAGCAATATGGGCATGCACGTTTCCTCCATCTTGTCTTAATGAGGCAAATTAAATGTTCATCACCTACTCCCTTTTCAATCTTTCTTTTTCTCCTATAAAGCTCCCGAAGAACAGATGATTTAGGGTTCCATATTTTATCAGAAAATAATGTAGTAAGAGGATTTTTGTATGCATTTTGTAAAAACTCTCGTATGAATGTACAGAGCCCGTTGGGTTGCAGTGAGGAGGAGTTTAGTCTTTAAAGAGGATTCTAGTCTTTGATTTCTCACAGTGTGTAACTTTCTCTCATATGTGCTATTTTAATAGATCATTTCATTTCATCCACCTTTCCTGTATCATGTTTCTGGAATGTGAGTGGCTCACTAATTTTTGGTATCGATTTATCCTAGTTGATACCCATGCTCGAATTAGTCAAGCGCTTTAAATATGGCTCAGGCATGATATTCTGTTTCACTATTCACTCAAACCATATTTCTGCTATACTAGTTTCTTTGGGAGGTTATTTTTAAAACGCTATTGTCATGTATGGATTCTTAAATTGGTAAGCCCATTACATGGTAATATTATGTATCTGGATATCATCTCAATGATAGCTAGCATTCTCTTAATCTTTCATACACAACCACACCTTCTGATAATTTATTTCTGTGAAGTATTTCTAAATTTTCCCTCTCTACAGTAAGCTGTCTCTGAATTGTCTGATGCTTTTATATTGAATTTTTGCATCTTGCCTCTGTAGTGTTTCTCTCCCTGTATCTAGTTTCTGAAGGTCTTGGTCCCATTCAAGTTAATATTTCTTGTTTTCAGAAGATAGCATGAGATCTTTTTGTTGATAACCCCCCCTGTTATATCATACTCTCCTTGCTATATAATATGTCCTAGGCACTGGTCTTTCACAACTCAAGGTTGTATCTAATGTTTCAAGATCTGCATGAAACTTCTGTAACTCTGCTGTTGTCATCCAACTGGCACCTTCCACTGGTTTTCCTTTCCATTTGACTAGATATTGATAATAGGTTTGTTCCCTGTTATTCTTTTTTGCTCTTTTCTCCAGACTGGCTTCCACTTCTTTCTTTGTTGTCTTTGGCATATGTTCTTTCCAATTCAAAGTCTGATCCTCCTCTTCTGTAGGTTTTTATTGTAGTTATTCGTCTGTTCCTTCATATTGGTACAAATCTGCAACATTAAAGATGGGTGATATCCCAGCTCTTTTGGGTAACTCAATCTCATATGCATTTGAGGAAAACTTCCTCAAAATTCTACATGGCCCTATCTTTTTCATTTTCAGTTTGTTATAGGTCCCGGCTAGAAACCTTTCCTTCCTTACATAAACCATGGCCAACTCATCTACTTGAAACTCTATTTCGTTCCTCTTCACATCACCTCTTTGTTTATACTTTTGGGTGTTTTTCTGTAAGCTCTGCTTGACATATTCTTACAACTTCTGCATATGTTCTGCAAATTCTTCAACCTTTGCACTCCTTATCTCTTTTTTGCTCAAATATATAAGCTCATACACACCTCTTGGATGCATTCCAAAAGAAATTTGTAACAGACTCATCCCAGTACTCCAGTTAGGAGTATCATTATAGGAAAATTCAGCTGGAGAAAGTGTAAAATCCCATTGCTTTGGATTTTTGTAAACCAAAATCCTTAATATGTTTCCCAAGCTCCTGTTCACCACTTCAGTTTGTCCATCCGTCCGAGGATGATAGGTTGAACTGAAACTGAGGTTTGTACCTATCTTCTTCCATAGAGTCCTCTAGAAGTGTCCTACGAACTTTGTATCTCTGTCTGAAACAATACTCACATGCAGTCCATGCAATATTATAACTTCATAGAAAAACAAATTAGCAATGTGATTTGCATCACTAGTTTTTTACAAGCAATCAAATGTGTCATTTTATAAAACCTATCTACAACAACATAGATAGAATCATGTCCTCTTTGAGTCTTCGACAAACCTAAAACAAAATCCATGCTGACAACATCCCAAGGTCTATTGGGTATTGGAAATGGTTGATATAAGCTAGTGTTTTGGCTTCTTCCTTTGGCATGTTGACAAATACTGCACTTCTCAACAAAATTTTTGATATCACTTTGCATTTTTGGCCAATAATAAAAAAAAATTACTTGATAAAAAAAATATTTCCTGTCCAAAGTGTCTAGACAGTCTTCCATTGTGTTTCTCCTTAATCAGATTCTCCCTCATGGAGCACTTAGGTATACACAATTTATTATTATTGAACAACAATCCTCCTTGAATCAAGTAGTCCATCCACTGGCTTCTATTATGAATCATAATATTTTTAACAGTTTCATATATTACTTTAAAATATGGGTCTTCCTCATACATATCAATCATTTCTTCAAATCCCAAAATGCCAATATTCAATTCCTACATAATCAAATTTAAACTACTCAAAGCATCAACAACTTTGTTTCCCTTACCACTTGTGTGTTTGATTACAAAGGTAAAACTCTGCAAAAACTCCACCCACTTGGCATGCTTTTGGTTCAACTTCATATGATTTTTTATAAATTGCAGTGCATGTTTATCTGAATACAACACAAATTCATTAGGTAACAAATAATGCTTCCATTTCTTCAAAGCCTGCACAATAGCATAGTTTTCCTTATCATAGGATGAATAATTCCTCTTGGCCTCATTTAAATTTTCACTGAAATAAGCTATTGGTCTCTGATCTTGACTCAAGACAGCTCCAATTGCTATCCCACTAGCATCAGTTTCAACTTGGAACATTTTATCAAAATTTGGCAAGGGTAAAATAGGTCTTTCAGTGATCTTCCTTTTCAAAAACTTGAAATTCTAATCTGCTGCTTCTATCCACTTAAATGGTTGGTTACTCTCCTTTATTGTTTCAATTGTTTGTACAAAGATCTGATTAAAACCTCTTATAAACTTTTTGTAAGAACTTGTAAGACCATGAAAACTCCTTACCTCAAATACACTTCTCGGAGTTGGCCAATCTAGTATTACCTTGATCTTTTTTTGGTCCATATTCAAGCCTTCTTCTAAGACTATAAATCCTGAGTAAATGAGTTTATTCTTCATGAAACTACACTTATTCAAATTTATAAGTAGTTTCTCCTTTTAAAAATTATTTAAAACCAGCTTGACATGCTCCAAATTCTCTTCCTTACTCTGACTGGAAATCAGAATGTCATCAAGATAGACTATCACAAATTTCTCTGCATACTCTTTCAATACCTCATTTATTGGTCTCATAAATGTATTTGGTGCATTAGTGAGCCCAAAAGGCATCACTAACCACTCATACAACCCATTTTTGGTCTTAAATGCAGTCTTCCATTCATATCCTTCTCTAATCCTTATTTGATGGTATCCACTCTTCAAATCTATCTTAGTAAAATAATTTGACTCACTTTAACAATCCACCAAATCATCTATGTGTGCCAATGGAAATCTATACCTGATAGTGATCTTGTTTATGGCTCTGGAATCAGTACAAATGTGCCACTCACCTCCTTTCTTTGGACTAAGCATGACTGGTACTGAACATGGACTAAGGATTTCTTTGATTAGTCATTTATCTATCAAATCCTGTACTTGTCTTCCAACTTCCTCATTCTCCCGAGGGGTCATTCTATATGTTGCTTTGTTTGGTAAACTTGCACTAGGTATTAAATCTATGCGATGACTGATACTTCTAACTAATGGAAATTTACTTGGTAATTCATCAACAACTATATTAGCAATTCATATAATATATTTTTAATCTCCATAGGCAGATTGTCTAAATTTTTAGAAGTCAAAATTACCTTGGGTTTACCCACAATAGAAAAATTCATTTCTTTCTCCTTCTTGACTTCTTGCAACAATTCCTTTCCACTAATCAGCATAACATTATTCCCAGCTGCTCCTTTATCTCCATCATCGTTCAAAGGTAACAATGTGTGCTTCTTTCCATCCTTATCTATGGTATAAGTATTCCTTTTGCCATCATGAATGGATTTTTTATCAAATGGCCAAGGCCTTCCCAGCAATACATGGGGCATGTCCATTGGCATCACATCACACAATATGAAATTTTTATATGTACCAATTTGTATCTCTACTTTGTATTATTTTGTCGCCAAAATATGATGTCCCTTCTGTATCCATGACACTCTATAGGGAGTAGGGTGTACCATCTTAATCAACCCCAATTTCTCAACCATCTCTGTGGAAACACGATTATTAATTCTTCCAATGTCAATCACAACTTTGAAGCACTTATCTTTAGACTTGATTACAATCCTGAATAAGCTCTTTCTTTGAGCTAGCTCATTTGCTTCCTTTTCTGCTTTAAGAAATACTCTTTTGAGCAATAAATACTCTCCTACCTCAAGTGGATCTTCCTTTTCTGTGACCCGAGGATTTTCTTCCTTTGCCTCAGCTACATTCACATTCCACTAATTTACCGGTTTTTTATGACGATATTCCCATGATCTTTGTCTCGATTCTCCACATGTGTAACACTGCATTTCTCTTCCTCGACCTCTACCTTTGGGTGAAAATCATCCTCTACCAAAGTCTCCTCTTTGTGGGGGTCTGCTAATCGAACCTCCTGCTTCATTCTAAGAGTGCTGAAATCTTGGTCTAAAAGTTCTTCTTCCTCTTTTTGGAATTTTACCTCTATTCTTCTGACTTTGTTTCCTCAACATTTTCTCCTATGCCTTCAAAGCTTCTTGATAGGCATCCTCAATTGTCTTCAGACTCAATAAAATTATTCCATCATGTATATCATACCTTAAATCATTGATGTATCTGGCTACTTTCTCCATTTCATCTCCAACATGTCTTGATCTAATAATCAACTTATAAAAATCCTCTGTATAATCTTTCATAGTCATTCCTTTCCATCTCAAATTCTGCAATTGTTTGAAAAGATTCAATTGATAGTCTTTTGGCATAAACGTTTTCTTCAATTTACTTACCATTTTGTCCCATTTCTTGACCTTAGGCTTTCCCTTTCTAATCCTGCATGTATTTAGTTCATCCCACCAGATAGATGCATGACCCTTCAACTTAGTAGCTGTAAAATTTACCTTCTTCTTATCTTTGACCTATTCTAAGTCAAAATAATTATCCACTGAACTAATCCAATCTATCAGCTCGTCCACATTAAGTTTCCCCTCATACGAAGCAATCTCCATTGTTGGTTTTCCATTAACCTTTTCTAATATCTTGAAAAATTTAGCTTCCTCTCTTTGTTCTTCTTCTTCTTCCTCAAAATATTTTTTTGTTGCGCTGACATCTCCTTCTTGAGGTGGTCTCTTCTGAGCAGTCTCCATTGTCGCTATCCTTGTACGAAGGTGTCAAATATCTTCTAGAAAAGTTGCATTTGATGTAAGTCTTCCCCGACCCATGCCAAATCCTCTCCTAGGCAATATATTTTCTACTATCCTCGAGAACAGAACTCAACATTGGCTTTGATACCAAAATATGAAGTCGAAGGACCACAATTACCCACAATACATAGAAAATTTAATTGTCTGCCCATTTCAAAGGTTAATACTCGTTAAAAGCGTATTAGCACATGAAACTATGGTTTTATGGTCCCACACAGATACAGACCAATCACGACAGTTAGCACTTTGCAGATTTTTAAACATACCTCCCTGCAGATTTCAACGCTTAACACTTTTGCAATATTGTGAATTTGCAATTTTGCAATTTGCAGTGAACTAGATATCGCCCGTCGCAAAATTTTAAGTTTAGCGATAACAATACCCCTTTATCCTACGCAATATGTGATAGGCACAACATCGCATCGCAGCCTCCTTATCTTATATTTTATTGCATTGCAAACTATATAACTTACCGGGTGATGTTTTAAACTCAAATGCTAAAATCGTCGATATGCAAAATCTTGCTGGGTGTGATTTTAAACTCCATCGTTGATCTCACCCAGATCCAACGGTCCTCACTGCTCCCTTACTCTTCTGCTTCACATCGCAATTCAAAAAACTTATTGTGTAAGGCCTTAACGCATAACTCAAAATTATATGATGCGCGATGCCGAATGTATGAACCTTCTAAGTTTGCATGATTCAACGATTTCTCTCGAACCTTTTACACAAAAACACCACTATGGCTTTATTGTTCGCATCATCAATATTCTTCTTTGGATGCACTGTGCTATAAACGTAATACTCAATTCAACAGAGAATTAAAACATGATAATTAACACAGACATGAGAACTAAAACACACCAACACTTGGCGTTTATCAGAAAGGTAAATACAAAAAGGTGAGCCCTTCAATGGCTAGATTTTATATTCAATGAATTCTCCTCCCTGTCTACTCCTCTATCACACTACTCGCACACTTATATCACTCTCTATTCTATCTATCCTCTCACCTATTTACGCTATCACTAATTGAAATCAATTTTTCATTGATTATCTTTTAAGCAAACTCCATCCTATCCTCAATCTAATCTATTTGACTAAATCTCCTCGCAGGGAGAACCAAAGTGCTAATTCTATTCCTATTTAATCTAGGAAATCAAACAAAATAACTTCTCATAATTAAAAATAACTAAAATATTAATGATCAACTTTTCTCACTTCTTGTTAGCCACACCATATGAACACATAATCACATTGCTGGCTAATTTTAAGATTTCCTGCATTATTTTAAGAAAATTTTGTAGTTCTGAATGTCCAAGTCCATTTCTTTGAACCATATTTATCCATGGTTTAGGATACCTGTTAATGAGGCGATAAAATATACTGATATGGTGAATCCAATACCTTCTATGACAACCTTATCTCTCCTGAAGCTAGTGGAAAAAAGGCTTGTCAATTGAGCATGACATCCTACCTCTTGGGTTCACCCACAAAACCTCAAACAACCACTATTTTCACAAGACCTCTTAGCATAAGGAGAAGCATTGATCTCCTTCAAGTTGGATGGCTCAAACCTTGAATGATGACCTCCCTTACGAACCCTATTTTTACCTTCCATGATGTTTATTAACAAGAAAAACCCTATCTTGATGTAGTGGATAGGAAAGGTGGAAAATTAGGAAAACATAGGATAGTCGTAGAGTGGTTTTAGGGAGAGAAATGAGGTAAAATGAGTTAGAGAAAAATCCCTAAAAATTTGGGGCAGTAGGGTAATGATTTTACTACAATATGCAAGTGGAATTTTTGGAAATGGGCATGTGAAAGGTGCTAAAAAGGTCAAAACATAAGGTTTTCCTAGTTTCCTTGCAAAAACATAGTGAAAACTAGGGTTTGAATGAAAATGGTGGCAAGTAGCGATATGGGTGATAGGTAGTGTTTGGATACGATATATGAATTATGTATGAAGGTTTTTGGATGGTGAAATTATGGTTTTTTCAATTGAAATCAACCAAACATGGAAGAAACTAAAAACGTAGTGGATAAAACCTAAGGAGGGAATCCACCCTTTTGTTGAAGAATTTGACTTGAAATAGGTATAAGAAGCATTAAATTATGGATTAGGAGGTATCTAAAACTGGAAACAAGCGTATGTGACCCTTTCAGGGTTGTTTTGAAGCTTGGAAACCAAAATCATAACACCCACTAGAAGCGCAGCGCAATGTTCCGGAAGCGTAGCACTGCTTTCCAGAAGTGTAGCATAGGGAAGTTTGGCACAATATTTTTGTTTGTCTTCGACCTTTGATAGCTATGGAGTGTTGTGAGTATGAGAGGAGATCTATTGAGAATAAAATGATGAAATGAAATCCAAGAAGCTTCATTTATTTTATAACTCACTAATTTTCTTTTTTTTCCTTTATGAAATCATAAACACTTTTGAAAAATTTCTTTTTTTTGAAAAACTTTTGATCAAGTAGCATACTCATTTGAGAAAAGGAAAATTTCCTTTACCTATTTTACTATCTTTTCTAACTCCCAATAAGGATGCTTTGTGTGGTTAAAATGGATCTTTGTTTCCTTCTTTCATGACATGATTCGACATTATGGTGGAAAAAGAAAAAATACCTAGACCATGACCTAGATGGATGCATGTTGAACAATCTATGACCCTAGGTGATAATGGACGACATGAAATTGGAAATGATTATGACCATGAATGGAGTGATGGGATTAGAAATTCAGACATAAACAACATTCAATGAAAAATATTTTATTTGACAATTGATTTGAAAACATGAAATTTTGACCTAGGACCACTACCAAGTAAACCTGGAAGAGTGTATTTGATCACTGAGAATTTAGACACTAAAATTAGCTCTAGCTAGGGATGGAAACTCCTTCAGGGGGTGTCAAGAACACCATAGATCAAGTAGCCTCATCCATTGGGAAATGGAGTAAAAACCAGAAACTGAAATAACTTTGACAAACTGAAATTATTAACAAAAACAAAAAACAACTTTGACTCAAAAACCGACTTGACTTTTTGAAATTTTAAAAGAAAACATTAGCTAATCATAGAAGCCTCATGGCCTTCTCCTCGGGCTCCAAACTTCTGCAACAACTTCCTTATTCTTTTACAACAAATAAAAGTGATATTTACAATGAAAGTGAACCTTTTTCTTCAATATCATGTAAGGTAATGTTTGAGGAACCTACCATTCACCGGTACTCCTAGAATTTCTTACCCATCAAGATCTTCTAACAAAAACCCCTTATTACCCCTAAATGTTGTAATATTTTATGGACCATTCCATAGGTTATCAAACTTACGATGCTTGAATTTGTCTTCATTTCAGGCATCCCATCGAGAACAACATCTCCTAATTTGAAATCGCCAACTTTGGTTTTATTGTCATAGATCTTCTTGATTTTCTCATGAAGTTTTGAAGTGTTATTGAAATTTTTTTCCCTTGAATACTGTAAATGAATCATTTGACTAATTCTTCATTGGATATCATTTGGCTCACTGTTGATCTCTTGCAGAATTTTCATTATCGACACTGCTAAAAAAGTGGGAAACACTGTGTCAACACCATACACTAGCTGGAAAGGTGACATGTTGATTTATCTCTTCATGTTAACTCTGTACGCCCATAGAGAATTTATGAACTTTTTGTGCCAATTTATTTTTTTCTCTTGTAGCAATTTCTTGATTACGTTCATCAATGAATTGTTTGACAATTCAGCCAACCCGTTGCCTTGAGGATAATATGTTATAGAATGCTAGAGTCTTATGTGATATTTATCACAAAATTCAATCATATTTTTTGACTTAAAGGCGGCTACATTTTCAGTGATAATTTTATATGGGCAGAAAAAACGAGACAAAATATTTCTCTCCAAAAATTGAATAATGATGGTATCTGTAGCTTGCCTTGGAGGGATGGCTTCAATCCAATTTGTGAAGTAAAAGGTGGCAGTGATTATCCACTTATGCTGAGCTGATGATGGAGGATGGATCTCGCCAATGAAAGCAAGATAAAATTGCTGGAAGGGTGCTTGAACTGTAATTGGTTTCAAGGGAAGCAGTAAAATCTTTCTCTTTCCCTAAAAAAATTGACATTCATGACAACTCATAACAGTTTTATAAAAATGAGAAAACAAAATTGGCCAATAAAATCCAGCCCCCAATATATTTTTTTTTGTAGTCTTCTAGAAAATATGACCACCATAATCACCTTTATGAAAATATTTAATCACTTTCTCAACTTCACCTTCTACCAAATAGTTAAACAAAACTCCACCGGGATATTTCCAATACAAAACATTGTTAATAATGCAATACTTAAGAGCCTTCAACTTCAAAGGTATACCTTTACTGCTAGGCAAGCCGGGAGGATGATTCAAATGTTGCAATACATGTATAATATCAACATACCATGGAGATGAAGAAACAATTTCAGATACCTGAGGTTATGAATCATCTTCTTTCTCCTCAGATAATGCAGCAATGAAATTGATGTCCAAGGTATGCAAGTTTGTGTCTGCCATGAGCTTAGCCAAGCTTTTTCCCTTGATCAGTTCTTAAGGTTCAATTTCCATTTCATACTCCAGCATGGCATCTATCCAGTTGCCACGCCGATCTCCAGGATCATTTCGTGTTAGCACATATTTGAAAATAGTGTTTGGGACATATACAAGAACATGAGAGTGAAGAATATAGACTATGAAGTCCTTCAATGATTTAACCAATGCCAAGGGATGTTTTTTGATGATATTTTACTTCAAGGATGCATCTCTTATGGTTATACTAAAGAAGGCGATGGGATGTTCTATTTTCTGATCTTTCTTTTTCATAAGGATAACAACTAGAGTATGTTCATAAGCAAAGGAAAAAATGGTGAAATCAAGTGTATAATCCGGGCTGATAAGAATAGGAGCATGAGGCAACACAAAATTAACTTGATTAAATTATTTACTTGCCTCATAAGACCACTTCACCTCCTTGTACTTCTTCAACATATCAACAATTTCTATTAAATGCTAAGCAAGGTTAGGAATAAACCTTCTCAAGAAATTGATTTTACTATTGAATGACTGGATTTCCTTCTTGCTCCTAGGATAGTCCAAATTCTGAATTTCGCCAATACTTGAAGAATCTATTCGGATGTTGTATTTATATATGATATGACCGAGCAATTTCCCTCCTTTCATAGCAAACAAACTATTCTTTGGATTCAACGATACGCCAAATTTTCTGCAGTTCTGAAAAAATGCCTTCAAATGCTGCAAGTTCTCTTCATCTGCCTTGGAAAAATTTGTGATGTTATAAATATAAATGACCAAAAAGACATCATTTTCATTGGAAAAGGCAATATCCATTGCACGCTGAAAATTTTCTCGTGCATTCTTCAATCAAAACGGAATTTTAGCATACATAAAAGTAACCCAAGGTGTTGTAAAGGTTGTCTTCTCCTGATCATCCAGATGAACTACAATATGATTATACCTGGAATATCCATCCACCAATGAAAGTCTGGAAGAACCAACCACCCTTTGTAGAATATCATCCATATTTGGATGTGGGTAGTTGTCTTTCAGCGATAATTTATTCAGATTTCAGAAATCTATACACAAGTGAATCTTACCGGTCTTCTTTCTTACTGGCACTAAGTTTGACATCCAATTTTAAAAATGAAAAGGAATTATAATACTAGCAGTATATAACCCGTTCGCTTATTTTTGAATGGAGGGCAACAACTTGGGATTCATTCTACTTATTTTCTTGTGGAAAGGCTTCTGATTAGGCTTTAAAGGAATGGTGTGTTGAATTATACTCTTATCATACACTTTTAGATAAGAATACTCCCATGAAAAAAAATCAGCAAAGTGAGAGATGAGTGTTGCATATTTACCTTTCATTTTTGAGCTCAAGGATTTTGAAATCTTGACCATTTTTAGCTTTTTAGGAGTGCCAATATTGAGTTCTTCCACTCCTACTTATGTTGGCAACATTTTTTGTTTCCGTGCAACATCATCTTGGTCAAAAAGCTTCTCGAAAGGTACAAGACCTCTTGGAATAGAGTTATATTTCAACTGTAGTACCTTCATTTTTGTTTCTTACTTTTGTTGGTCATCTTCATTCATGTAATGTATTGGAGGTTTCCCCCTCAAAGTGGCTTATTTCTAAGGCATTGATATCTCTTTTCTTCTATTTTTGGAGTTGGTTTCACAACATTTGGTATCAGAGCTTTGGATTCTAGGGTTTCGCTGCTCCAAACAGGTCATCATGGCATTCTCACTATAATTGTTTTTCTACGAAGGTTTAGAATCTAAAATTTTTAGAGTTCGAAGAAGAAATCCTGAGGAACATTGTCGCAAAATTTGAGAGCTTGGTTCACAATATTTTCGGTGATATGATCTATTGAAGTTAGGGCTTTCTGTTGGCTCCTGAATTTCACTTAGAAAGGTCATCGTGGAATTTTCACTATAACATTTTTTCTATGAAGGTTCAGAAGCTGAAAGTTTTAGAGAGCGAAGCAGAAATCTGAAAGAACATCATCACAAAATTTCAGAGCTTGGTTCGAAAAATTTTCGAAGATATGATCTGTGGAAGTTAGGTATTTTGTAGGCTCCCGGATTTCATCTCAAAGAGGTGATCGTGGGAAAATATTGATAACTCTCTCTCTAAGAATCGGATTGGAATTCTGTAAAAAGTGACTGGAATTAAACGGACTGTAGTTTCCTGTCTATAAATGTCAGAGGCAAAGAAACAAACAGTGACACATGGGAAATCGTACAAGTTTTCTCTACTGAATCAGTCCATAATTAGGTTATTGTGGGAGATTGGATATACTGTTGTCTTGAAGAATCCAAATCAAGTTAGACCCATGGCATTTGAAAGAAGCTTCAGAGGAGTACTACAGGGCCGAATTTTAGATATTAAGGATCTTCAAGTATATATATAAGTCAATTTCAATATCCAGCTCCTCAAAAGCAAGTAAAAGGTTTGTATTTTTTTTCCGAATTGCATAAGTCTTGTTTGAAGAATCAAGTTGAATTGATTCCAAGGAAATAATGTAGAATATATTTCAGTATTGGGTTCTGAAATGCCTCCTAAAAAGAATTCAACACCCATTAAGCCTTTATAAGGGTCTACTATGACTCATGAAGATGAAGAATGGCAACATGACATATAAAATTTACAAGAGAAAGTGCAACAAATTTTGCTCTCACAAAGAGAAACAAAAAATGACATGGAAGTTTTGAAGAAAGGAATGGAAACTAAGATGGATGGTTTGAAGAAAGACGTGGAATCTAATATGGATGGTTTGAATAATGGCATGGAAGCTAAGATAGATGGCATGGAAGCTGGCATGGAATCTAAGATGGATGACATGGAAGCTAAGATCGATGAAAAAATGGAAAACATGAAGAATGATCTAAAAGAAGACATGAAAGGTTTGACAAAGTTGATACAAGAAATGTTTCCTAATGGTGAAAATATAGTAGAGGAAACTCATGATGAGAACAAAATAAATGTTAATCGTGATTTCATAAACTCTAATGTTGGCGGGAAGAACCACCATATTCCCAAAATGGATATGAGGAAGTTTGATGGAAAGGATCCTGTAACATGGATACTACAGATGGAGCAATATTTTGATCTCCATAATGTGCAAAACACACAAAAGGTACGCATTGCAACTTTACATTTAGAACAAAATACATTTGTATGGTATCGATGGCTTTGCTCCCATAAAAAAATTCTCACTTGGTCAATTTTTATGGAGGAAATGATAGCACATTATGAGGATACAAAGAGAAACACCTTCTTTAGCCAATTGATAAATCTCAAACAAAAGGGTTTAGTGGGGGAGCACATTGAGGACTTCCAAAAATTGAATATAAGGGTAATTGATATTCCAAAGGAACACAGGATTGATCTCTTTATAGGTACTTTAAAGGATAAAATCCAACATGAAGTTCATGTTTTGGAACCTGATTCATTGGAGAAGGAATTCAGGTTGGCAAGAAAAATTGAATGTAAAATTATGGTGACAAGGAAGCCTACCACTCACTTCTATAAAGAGGGAAGTGTTGCTACTCCTATATTTCCACAACCTAAAAGGTTGACACCACAACAATTGGAAGAAAAATGAGAAAAAGGGCTTTGCTACAGTTGTGATATCAAGTACACTAAAGGTCATAAGTGTGCTAAGAAGAAATTATTTTACATAAGTTGTGAAGAGGAAGAAAAAAATGAACAAGAGGATATACACCAGGAACCAACCCTAGAAGATGTAGAAATGAGTCCGAACATATCATGTAATACATTGGAAGGAATTAACACTCCTCAAACTCTCAAGATAGAAGGACATATGAAGAAGAAAAGGGTAATAGTGTTGATTTATTCAGGTAGTACCCATAATTTTATTCATTGTAAGGTAGCCAAGGAATTGAATTGTTTCCTGTACCCAACACCAGAATGTCAAGTGATGGTTGCAAATGGAGGAACTATAAATTTCTCTAGAAAAATCCATAATATCAAGCTAACCATGGGGGAATATGTATTTAATAGTCTAATGCTTTCCATTCCTATGGGAAGTGTTGATGTTTTACTAGGAGTACAATGTTTACAGTCTTTGGTGACGGTAGCTTTTAATTTTCAAGAACTTTTCTTGAATTTTTTTCAGAAGGAAAGGAAGTCAAATTATAGGGTATTGCAGGGAAGCTGGGAAAGATAATAAGCTCTAATTTCATGAAAAAGCTTCTAATTAAAGAAAAACGAGGCGTAATTGCACAGTTATGCTCACTAGAAGTTCCAACATCAAAACCATCTATTTCTGCAGATCTCCAAAAAGTCTTGGACAATCATTCCAAGGTTTTTGAAACTCCCAAAGGACTCCCACCTATTCATGATCATGATCATGCTAGTAATTTGATTCCAGGAAGTGTTCCTCCAAACATCAGGCCTTATAGATATCCTTATGTCCAAAAGAGTGAAATTGAACGTATGATTGCAGAAATGTTAGAGGCTGGTATAATTCAACCTAGTAAAATTTCTTGCTCTGCTCCTGTAGTATTGGTACACAAGAAGGATGGATCATGGCACATGTGTCTATATTATAGGGAGCTCAATAAGCTCACCATTAAAGATAAATTTCCCATTCCTGTAATTGATGAATTATTGGATGAATTACATGGAGAAATTTATTTTACCAAGTTGGATCTTCATTCAGGATATCATCAAATTAGAATTAAGACAAAGATATTTCGAAAACAACATTTTGAACTCATGAGGGTCATTATGAATTTTTGGTCATGCCTTTTGGCCTTACCAATGCACCTTCTACATTTCAAGGCTTGATGAATTCCATTTTCAAACCCTTCCTTAGAAAATTTATGCTAGTATTTTTTGATGATATACTAATCTACATTAGGTCTTGGAAGGATCATGTTCAACATGTTGACAGGGTGCTCAAACTATTGCAGGAGAAACAATTATATGAAAAAACATCCAAATGTTTCTTTGGAGTACAAGAGGTGGAATATCTGGGTCATATTGTATCTCACGAGGGTGTTAAGGTAGAACCTAACAAAATTAAAGCCATTAAATAATGGAAAGTCCCTACAACCATAAAGCAGTTCTGAGGATTTCTCGGGTTAACAGGGTATTATCGCAATTTTGTTAATAATTGTGCGAGAATAGCAGCACCTATAACAACATTATTGAAGAAAGATGGATTTTCATGGACTCATGAAGCAACTAAGGCCTTCGAACATCTTAAAGAGTCGATGTGCCTAGCACCGGTCTTAACTACACCAGACTTCAAAAAAACCTTTATTGTGGAATGTGATGCCTCGGGAAATGGAATTGGTGTTGTTTTAATGCAAGAAGGAAGACACATTGCTTTTGAAAGTTGTCCAACCAAAGGAAAGTATTTACAAAAATCTATTTATGAGAAAGAGATGTTAGCAATACTGCATGCACTAAAGAAATGGCAAACTTACCTAATGGGAAGACACTTCACGATAAAAACTGATCATGATAGTCTTAAACACTTTTTGGAACAAAGACTATCTTTAGAAGAGTAGAAAAATGGGTCACAAAGATGTTGGGTTATGACTTTGAAATAATCTACAAAAAAGGAAAGGTAAATGTTGTTGCAGATGCACTCTCAAGAAAAAATGAAGAGGTGGAAGCATTTCTTTGTGCCATTTCTATTATCCAACCAAATTGGATAACCAAAGAAAGGGATGAATGGAAGAAGGACAAAGAAGTGTGGACACTCATTCAAAATTTGCAGCAAGATCCTAGTACATCTGATACTTTCGCTGGAAAAATGATTCCTTATGGTACAAAGATCGCTTATATCTTTGTAATAATTCCCAACTAAAACAAAAATTATTTTGGAATTGCACACGTCTCCTTTAGGAGGACACTCAAGATTTTTAAAAACTTATCATAGGGTGAAGAAATAATTTTTTGGGATGGCCTTAAATCTGATATTCAAAATTTTGTGGCGAAATGTTTGATTTGCCAGCAGAATAAAATTGAGACAATTAAGACCCTGGGTCTTCTACAACCTTTATCTATTCCAAGTCAACATTGGGAGGATATTTCAATGGATTTTATCACAGGTTTACCTAAGTCCGAAGGAAAGAGTGTCATCATGGTGGTAGTTGGTAGACTTACCAAGTATGCACACTTTTGTGCATTATCTCATCCATTTAAAGCAAGTACAATTGCTACTACATTTATGGACACAATTCAAAAGCTACATGGAAACCCAAGGGTTATTGTGAGCGCGACAAAGATCCCATTTTTACTGGAAATTTTTGGACGAAGTTATTTTCTTGTTTTGGTACTCAATTAGCTGATAGCTCATCTTATCATCCTCAATCCGATGGTCAAACTGAGATAGTAAATAAATGTTTGGAAGGATATCTTTATTGTTTTGTATCTGATAAACAAACACAATGGTTCAAGTGGATACCTCTCATTGAATGGTGGTATAACACTTCCTTCCATACTACAGCAAAAATGACCCCATTTATGGCACTTTATGGATATCATCCATTGTCCATCACATCATCTTTAAGAGAAAATTCAAAGGTTCAAGTAGTGGAAGATCACATCGAGCATCAACAAGAAGTTATCCAGCTCTTAAAGGATAGCCTGAATTTGGCACAAAATTGAATGAAACAACAGGTAGATCAACATCGCAGCGAGAGAAGTTTTGATGTAGGAGACTGGGTATTTTTATGACTACAACCATACAAACAAATGTCCCTCAAGCAAGCTAAGAAGGATAATAAGTTATCTCCAAAGTGTTATGGTCCTTACAAGTTGTTGCAAAATATTGGTACTATGGCATACAAATTAGAGCTTCCTGCTTCTTCACGAGTGCATCCAATTTTCCATGTTTCATGCTTAAACAAGGTTATAGGTGAAAATATTCCAGTTCAAACAATATTGCCAGAACTTGATGAGGAAGGAAAAATCATATTGGAACCTGAAGCAGTCACGAAAACAAGAACTCAACAGCTACGTAATCGATCAATTTCAGAGTATCTCATAAAGTGGAAGAACTTACCCACTAAAGATTCTGCATGGGAGGATGAGAATTTTATACATAATCATCCAGAGCTACTCAAGTGTTGAGGACAACACTTTTTTGAAGGAGAGGGGCATGTTAGGTCCCTATATTACTAGTATATTCCCTTATTTTTGTTAGTGTAACCCCCTTATTGTTATTATTGTAACCATGTAACCCCCATATTGTTATCATTGTGCCCTTAAATTATTATTTTTAGGTCAGCTAGGATTACATTGTGGCCCCACTAATATTACATTATGGCCCCATGGACTCCTATATATAGAAAGGAGGTTTTGTAATTTGAATCATCCAAGAATTGTTCATTAATGTAATGTAGTGGAGGTTGCCCCCTCGAAGTGTCTTATTTCTACGGCATTGATATCTCTTTTTTTCTATTTTTGGAGCTAGTTTCACAACAACTTGGCATATTTTCTTGTTTTTCTGCATTTAAAATTTTTAAAACAAAATTTGAAAATTCTAAATTTTCTGCTTTTTCTTCCATCAAAATTTATGAAGATGATGAAAAATTATCAATGAATAAGATAAAAGAATATAAATCTGTGTGAACAACATGTATGGGGTGATTATTAGGCTTTTCTTTGCTACTTATCATGTACTTCATGTTATTTTCCTGATATAGTTTTCTGATTTTCTCAAAGGCCAGTATAGTAGCATAGGAAAAGTTGAGCTGCAAGGTGCCTCTAAGTTTTGCTCCCCATGACCGGGAGAGAATAATTCCATATTTGGGAGGGATATCAGCTATAACAACATCCATGAGGACATTCTTGGTTGGAATTTTCTCTAAAGACACCACTAGATCTTTAATGAGACCAAGACATTTAACCCTTCATGAATAAAAAAAGTAAAGGTCATGGTAGGGTCTTGTGATATCCAAACCTAGTTTTTCCATGATGGATTTAGGCATGAGGTTGGGAGATGCTTCGAAGTATAGCATGGAGCTATGGAGGATAAAATCATGTATTTCCAGGCTAAGTTAAAAATGAGGGACCTCACTATCTTCTAAGTCACCATCAAAAACATGACCAAATAAAAGTTCTAGGTGATCATCACTCACATTGACCATATCTAAAATTTGGTATACCATAAGAAAGTTCGCTACTTGAAACTTATATTGGTAATTATTGACTATTTATGTTAAAGGAGTGGAGACTTTTAGTTTTGAGATTTCATTTTCAAGACTAAAAAGAGAAGAATTGTTTTCTTCCTCTTTGGATGGTGCGTCTTTCTTTTTAAGTTGATATTTGTGTGGAATCTCCTTTCTCTGTCCTCCACCTTAAACTTATATATATATTTTTTTGATTGATGTTAGACACTTCATTTCCTTTCGCATGGTTAGGAACAAAAGGTCCTTTGTCTTTGATCTGATTTGAGATATCCATGTCTTTATGTTGGGCCTCTGTTTGAGAATTCTATTTTTTCTGACTTGAGGTTATAGGAACGTTCCTACTTCTCAAACCATACGACCTATGTACTTGAGTAAGATCATTCTCTTATCCCATCTGGTAATATTCTCTCTATACTGATAACATATCATGATTTGACAAAACATATTTCTAATCGTCTGGTGCATAAATTTCTGCAGAAAACTGATCTTCTTTAATGAGGAAAATAGGTTGTTGATTTTTCTCAAATAAATTATTTGCACCTGAAATCTCTTCTTCTTATTCATCAGGGCCTTTGGTATATTTTTTATGAAATGGAGTGCAAACATGCTGCTGACTTTGTGGATCATGACCCCTCTGTTCCCTTTGCTTGATCTTGTATTGAGGCTATTGATTTTGACCCCTGAAATTGGGATTTCTAATTGAGGATTTTGCTTGTCTATCTGCGATGATCATTTTTTCCATCAGTTTCTCCATTTTTTTGATCAAGGTGTCTATTTTTCCCTCTGATGAAGTAGATGTTTCTTCCTTTATGGTTACCATTTTTTCTATTTTTTTTACTTCTTGATAATCATATTCTTTTTGACGCTCACTCATTTTTATGCATTTCTTCGAGGGTCGATGGGTTTCTTTCTCTCAGTTGGTAAGCCATATCAGGATTGAAACCACCAGGGTAATGAAGTAATGCAAGGCCTAGCAGAGGTTTGATATTCTCAGTAATGGAGTCATAAATTCTATTTGACCTAGCTGTGATGTCTTGTACAGACTCATTAGAATTTCTTTTCAAGGCGTTGTATTCATCTAGAATATGTAAATGGTTATTCTTATCCTCCCATTTTTCCATAAATAAGTTAATTAACTATTCTGAATTAGCTATTGAACCAGTTTTTAGGGAGAAAGACCATATATTTACCTCTCCTGAGAAACAATGTGCTAAAATGTGCATCCTGGCGTCATCATTATCAATCTATTCAAGAATGAAGAAATCAACTACTTTGATAATGTGTTGGTAATAAATAACCTCTGATGTTCCATAAAAAGAGGAAATATTTGACCATATTTCTGAGGTAGTGCAATGAGTTGTGGCAGTAGCATTAGCGGAGAAAATATGGCCACGACTAATGGAGGGGGTTGTGAAGGTGTTAATGGAGTGTATACTTGCAGAGGTAATGATGGACTGAAAGTGAGAGATGATGATTTAGTTGTGTGAGAAGGTGTGATAGTAGGTGGTGAAGCAAAAGTTGATGTTGGTATTGGAAAAAAGAATTTTCAGAAGTTACTTGGAACTTATCGACCAAACCCTGAAGTTTATGAAAATTAGACCAGACTTCACTATCAAGCTTGAAATAAGAGGACTCAGAAAATGGAAATTAGGTCTCAAAATCAATGGGGTAAAAGATAGTTTTTGAAAGAAAGGATTCAAACTTAGACCTGAACAAATATGTCTCAAATTAGAATTTGAAGGAAAATTTTTCTGGATTAATTAACCTCATAGGCAAGGAATTTTATTTCACAAGTGGAGGTATAGCCTTGCAACTTTCCAATCATTTTTTTTCTGCTTTATAAAAATACTCTTAGGGTCATTAACAATTGGTGAGGGATTTGGGTCTGGATTTGACCTAGTGTGTCTTTCGGGAGCCATTTTTCTTGAGAATTTTCACTTTGGCTCGATTTTTCTACCCCAACCTTCTTTGAATGTTAGAAATTGTCACCCACAATTCTAAATTTCAGTCAACTAAAAGAATCATCCCCAGGGAAATTTTGGCAATCAATCCCTGGCAACAACGCAAAAATTTTTATCACTCCCTCCATTTCCCAAGGGTGAGAATGGAAATGAAGGAGGTAACCTCAAACTAATATTTAGTTCTAGTAGCTAGCCCTACCATAACCAAAAAGGGCTCTCTCAATGTCAATTTTATAGTCAATTAAATGACTATATATGTAATGATATTAGGCTAGGTATAAGCTTAGTGAATTAGGGTTTTGTTCTGAGTTTTTTCTAGATATGAATGACAGTCAAGGAACTAGGTCTAGGTTTTAGGTTTGATTTCAAAGGTTCGGTTGCAAAGATGAAGATGAGGCCAGGTAGTTATACTTAATAACATACTTAATTTTTCATTTTGGATAGGCTTTGAAAATACAAAGAGAGTCAGAATGAGCATGCATACATGAGTTCATTCATTAGAAGAGGAGAAACACATTCATGAAAATATTATAAAACAGAGCATAAAAGCCATATTTATGTTAAAAGACTCATGAGATAATCATATAGAATAATACATGTGATGGAATGAAAACATAAACATTCAACTTGATCGAGTTATTAAGAAATTTTTTTTTTAATAAGCATACCACTGCATTCCCAAAATCATAGCTGCAAGATGTCTTTGATTTCACTAAAAAGTTTTCACAAAAGCTCCACATTACAAATAACAACTATCCAACCTATAAAGTGACTTGAGTTGGAATATATATAGAAGATAGAAGTGATGCCACCTCATTGGGTCTAAACCTGATCCAAAATACTTCATAAATGCACCTTATGAGTCATTACCTAGAATCTACGGAAGTTAGAAATAATCCCCCCAAATTTAGCTAATAACTAGGAGTGTACGTATCCTTGATTAATTACATGATTCCTCCATAATGAGTGGGAAAAAAAATATCTTATCCAAAATACACCTCATAGGAAAGCTTTAACCTTGAAATTTGGATCATTCTGGCTTAACAACTATCCAAAAGGAATCCAAGACAGAAGTGTCGCTCTAGTTAGTAGAAGTGTCGTGCCTCTCAGCAGAAGCATCACGCCAATTTGAGGGTGTTTTTGGCTTACCTTAAGGAATCCATATGAAAATATGAAGATTGCGATAGGTATCCCTATGTGTCCTCTTTCCATCCCAACCATTAAACTAAGAAAATACCTCTTGGAAGACCTTCCAAAATCCATTCTCCCAAGCTTACTCCAGAAGTGCCACACACAGGAAAAATCAATGGTAGAAGCATGAAAAAGAGGCTATTTTTTGAGTTTTTCTCCAAAAATAAAGGGTATCATTCCAACCTAAGACCATATTTGTAAAATATAAGGCAAGAGCTATCCATCTATGTAAACAATTCCTCATTTGGAGGCTCTGAGGAAAAGCGTCGCGACATTGCGCAACACTTCTGCAAAGGTTAATTTTCCTAGAATTTATCAAAAATCACAAAAAAAACTCAAAATGATAAAAATCTAATGAATTTTGGTCCATGAAATCTTTGGATGATAAACTAAACATTTAAGGATGCCTTAGCTAGCAAATCCAAGTTATATTTCTCCTTTATCTTAATTAGGGTTTCTTTAAGCTTTTTGCTCAAATTATTCACCCTCACTTTGGTGATTTGGTTCCTAGTGAAATATTGCCTCTCCATATGCCTCTAGAGGTTATTATCCCTTTATGACTTCTTAAAAATGTTCTCAAGATGCACTTTTAACCTGTCAAGCCATCACTCTTTGTTTTGCTTAATTTCAGCAGCGATCAACTCATCAAAGGTTAGTTCATCTAATGGACGAGATGGCTCTCTTTCTTGCTATTTTTTCCTAGTTAACCCTCTTTTTCTTAGCCTCCTTGGATTTGTTTCAAAATATATGTCTTCCAATTGATAAAAATATACCACTTATTTTCCTTTACCTTTGTCTTCCTGAAGTTATACTTTTGGTTTTCTTTGAAGTAACTGTTTCACCTGCAACTGCATGTTTTCTTGTTGTGGGAAGGTAATCAAGAAATTTTCCTTTGAGAGGCTATCCTTCAACTCTACTATCTCTGCATCATTTTACCTTATTACCTCATCAACTATATTTCACTTGTTGTACCATGTCAACCTCCATAGGTGATTTTTCCTGATGCTGCTACAATGGTGACTCATCCTCATGCAAAGATGGTTGACTCTCATGAATAGGTGGCTGCTCCATGGTTTCTCTTTGCTCAGTTGTCGTTTCAGGTGCAAGTACACCTTTGGTGGTCTTAGGAGAAAAAACCATCCTTTTACCCTTCTCATAGGTTTTAGTAATTTCAACCCTAGGTGTCTTTGGTACCTCTACTTGCCTACCTAAAGAACCAACCTCCTTTGGCTATGCTGATGCTAATGGTATGTTTTGAATGATGGGTGGAGTAGGGGTACGAACATATGCAACAATATTCATGAAGGTTTACTAAAAAATATTAATTTTTGAAAGCTGATGCAAAACAATAAGCTTGACCAAACCATTGTGGAACAAACTAGGGTGATTATCAATTTATCTTTGCCTTTAATCTGTACCTTTTTAGTCATTTTGACCAAAATTCTGAATAGATAATTAAGAAAATTGAGTGGTTTAGTGGTAGTGAAGTGCATCAATAGCCTTATATGGTATTGGTAAAATGTTGAGAATCTCCCTTCACATGTAAAATACTTCATAATTAGCCTCATCGAAGGGGCATACTTATCAATTAGATTCCCAAAATGAAATTTGTGCTCAGGAGCATCTTTGTAGTGAGGTTTTAAGAACATTTTGTAGTTCTCAAATTCCAAGTCCATCCATTTGAACCAGATTTATCCATGGTTCAGGATACATATTCTTGAGGCGATAACATCTTCTGATATGGTGAATTCAATACCTTCTATGACAGACTTATCTCTCCTGAAGATGTTGGCAAAAAGGCTTGTCAATTGAGCATGACATTCTACTTCTTGGGTTATTTCACAAGAGCTCAAACAACCATTGTTTTCACAAGACCTCTTAGCATAAGGAGAAGCATTGATCTCTTCCAAGTTAGATGGATCAAACTTGGAATGATGAACCCCCTTGCAGAACCTCTTTTCACCCTCCATGATGTTTGTTAATAAGGAAAACCATAGCTTGAAGTAGTGGATAGGGAAGGTGGAAAATTAGGAAAACAAAGGATAGTGGTAAGAGTCGTTTTAGGGAGAGAAATGAGGGATAAAGGAGTTAGGGAGAAATCCCTAAAAATTTTGGGAGGTAAGGTGATTCATTTCCTACAATATTCAAGTGAAATTTTTTGAAATGGGCATGTGAAAGGTTCTAAAAATGTCAAAACATAGGGTTTTCCTAGTTTCCCTACAAAAACGTAGTGAGAACTAGGGTTTGGATGAAAATGGTGGTAAGGAGGGATATGAGTGATAGGTAGTATTTGGATAAGGTATATGGATGATTTATGAAGGTTTTTTTATGGTGAAATTAATGTTTTTTCAACTGAAATTAGCCAAACATGGAAGAAACTAAAAACATAGTGGAGAAAACCTAAGGAGGGAATCCACCATTTTTTTGAAGAATATGACTTGAAAGAGGTATAAGAAGAATTCACTTACTTATTAGGAGTTCTATTAACCTTGGAAAAATCTCGTTTTGCCCTTGTATGGTTGTTTTTATGCTTGGAAACGAAAAGCGTAGCACTTGCCAGAAGCATAGCATAATGTTCGATAAGTGTATTGCTGCTTTCCAGAAGCGTAGCACAAGGTCGTTTGACACAAATTTGTTGTTTCTCTTCCACCTTTGATAGCTGTGGAGTGTTGTGAGTATGAGAGGATCTCTATTGAGAATTAAATGGTGAAATGAAATCTAAGAAGCTTTATTTATTTATAACTCACAAATTTGTTTTTTTGTCCTTTAGTGAAATCATAAACACTTTTGAAAAATTTCCTTTTTTTGAAAAACTTGTAGCATACTTCTTTGAGAAAAGGAAAATTTCCTTTAATTATTTTCCTATATTTTCTAACTCCTAATGAGGATGCTTTTTATGGTTAAAATAACTCTTTTTTGCTTTCTTTCATGACATGATTGGATATTATGGTGGTGAAATAAAAAAGACCTAGACCATGACCTAGATGGATGCATGTTGACTGATATATGACCCTAGGTGATAATGGATGACATGACCTTTGAAATTATGATGACCGTGAATGGAGTGAATGGAGTAGCATTTCATTCCTAAACAACATTCAATGAACAAAATTTTATTTGACAATTGATTTGAAAACATGAAATGTTGACCTAGGACTACTACCATGTAAACCTGAAAGAGTTTATTTGATCAATGAAAATTTACACACTAACAACTTCAAAAAATGAAAATAAACCACTTACTCAATGAAGAACCAGCAAAATTTGTAAGCCTACGGTGAAAAACTAAATGCCAAGGGTCTACTATAGATTTATTTCAAAGCATTGAAGAGGCATTATCTTTCTTTGGTGACTTGGTATTGCAAAAAAATGTGGTAAAAACCTACAAACTCAAGGAAAATTATTGACACAAGGAGACGCGCACTAACTAGATCTAGTGCCCCAATTGCATAATGTCCATCAAGTATTTAGAAATCGAGCACTATAAATATAACACCTAAAACTTGGGAGCGTAACAATAATTCCAATAGGGAAATGGACCCAATATTATTGATTTGTAATAATATTGTAAGACCCACATCCATAGGCTACAATTTTGATCTATACATTGTAAATATTATCCATACATTGAAAAATTACATCCATAAGGTATAGAAATTGGCCCATTAGTAAGGAAACGAGTTGCAAAAGAAAGGTAGATCTAATTTTAGGAGAAAAAGGTGTTGGGTGTGGAGCCTGATTATCATCTTAATTTAGAGGTCTTTGTTTTAGTTGGATGCATACCCTAGGAATAATTTACACCCCTCCACGTGAGGGGGACTTTTCCCCCCTGCGAGAGTTCTGGGAGGGCCATCCCCTCCGGCTGGGGGGTCCAGGGGCAACGCCTTTGAAGCTAAAAATATATGTAAATTTTCCTTCTAAAATATTGTAATTTCGTAGTCAATATGGACATTCATTAGGCAGATGACCTGACGGTATAAGTTATGTTTAATTTAGGGTTTTTTTCCCTAGAAGGAAACCCCTCTATTATATGAGGGGATTGTATTGCAGCTGTGTGTTGAGAGTGTATTCTAAGCAAGAAAGAGAGGGGGGGATTTTGTGAGAGAGTAGAGGATATTAAAATGGATCTATTGTAGGTTGTATCTCTTCATTTTTCTAGATAATATAAAGTAAAGACTGGATGTTTCTCCGTGGACATAGCCCAAGATGGGTGAACTACATATATATGTGCCTCTCTTGTTTTATATGTTTTGTTTTTTTATTTCCTCATATTTTTATGTGTTGCACTTCTTTGTAATATATATTTGTCTAACAACTGGTATCAGAGCCGAAGGTCTATTTGGTTGATAAAATTGTATGAAATAAGGGTTCTTGGTTTGAGTGGGAGCAATGGCAGAAGATGGTAGGTTTAGGGTCGAGAAATTTAACGGCCAAAAATACCTGCTATGGAAGATGCATATCGAAGAATATCTATATTAGAAAGATATATGCCTACCATTGAGCATAAAAACAAAGAATTTGTTGAGTATGAAAGATGCAGAATGGGGGATTCTCAACAAAATGGCACTTGGAACAATACAGTTATGCCTCGTAGCATCGTTAGCCTCCAATATTTTGAAGGAAACGACAATAGAGATTTTAATAATGGAATTGGCCCGAATATATGAAAAAATCTCGGCCTCAAATAAGGTATTTATTATGAAACATTTATTTAATATGAAGATGTTGGAAGGTGGATCTGGATCATTTAAATGAATTTAATACAGTTACCAATCAGTTAAGTTCTGTAGGGGTAAAATTTGATGTTGAAGTTAGGGGATCTATTATTTCTATGCTCATTACCAGAAATTTGGAATGGTTTATTTATTTCCATTAGTAACTCTGTCTCTGGATATATTACTTTAAAGTTTGATGATGTTGTCGGTGCTATCCTTAGCGAGGAAATGCGACAGAAAAGGTCTGGTGAGATTTGGATTTATGTGAGAATTGTGTTTATGGAAAAAAGAAGAGAGTTAGATTTCTTAGAGTTGGAAAAGAAAAGAAGAGTGAAAAAATAGATCTTGTGCATACAGTTGTATGGGGACCTGCTTAAGTATCATCTCATGGTGGCTCTCATTATTATGTTACTTTTATTGATGATGCAACTAGAAAAAAATGGATTTATTATATTCAGAACAAATATTATGTATTTTATACTTTCAAGAAATGGAAATCTTTGGTTAATATTGAGATATGAAAGAAGTTGAAGTATCTCATATCATACAATGGAGGTGAATATTACATCAAAGATTTTGATAGGTATTGTTCAGAGCATGGAATTCACAGAGAGAATATAGTTCCAAGAACACCATAGGAAAATGGTGTATCAGAAAGGATGAATAGGAAAATCATGGAGCATGCAAGGTGCATGAGATTGCCTTTACAATTTTGGGCAGATGTTGTAGATACTATTGTATATCTAATAAACATAGGTCCTTCAAGTTCCTTGGATGGTGGTATTCCAAAAGAGGCATGGACAGGTAAAAAGGTAAACTACTCTTTTTTAAAGCCTTTTGGTTGTGAGGCATTTGTCCATATTAATAATGAAAATATAAAAAATCTTGAGGAAAAATCAAAGAAATGTACCTTTATTGGACATGGTGTTAATGCTTTTGGTTATCACTTATATGATTATGAAAATCATAAAATAATTAGGAGCATAGACGTAATATCAAATTAAAATGTCTTGTATGAGGATCAGCTGCAGGAAAAAAAACTGAAAAAAAAAAAAAAAAGAATACATATTTCTTGATGAGATCACAAAAAATGTAAAGGTGTCTGAAAATAATAATAATCAACAACCACAACAATAAAAAAACACCACAACAGCAACAGGAACCTCAAACTTCTGAAAGTGGTGTCAGAAGGTCTACCAGGATAAGTAGACCCCCTGAACGATACTCTCCTTCATTATATTATGTATTGTTGACTAATTCTGGTGAACCAGAATGTTATGAAGAAGAAATGCATGTAGAAATCAATAAGAAGTGGGAGCTAACCATGAAAGAAGAGATGGTATCCTTGGTACATAACTAGAATTGGGACTTAGTCAGGTTGCCCGTAGGTAAAAAAAAATTGCAAAATAAACGGTTTACAAGTTGAAGGAGGAAGATGGAGGAAAACATAGGTACAAAGCTAGACCTGTGGTGAAAGGGTTTGCATAGAAAAAAGGTATTGACTTTGATGAAATATTTTGTCCTATTTTTAAAATGAATTCAATCAGAACTATTTTAAGTCTTGTAGTAGTGGAATATTTGCATCTTGAATAGTTAGATGTAAAGACAAATTTTCTCCACGGATATCTGGAGAAAGATATCTATATGCAACAACCACAAGGATATTATGTCAAAGCGAAATAAAAATTAGGGTGTAGGCTGAAGAAGAGTTTGTATAGCTTAGAACATGCTCCAAGGCAGTGGTATCTAAAATTTGATAGGTTTATGTATGAACAAGGTTATACTAGATGTCACTCTGATCATTGTGTTTATCTGAAAAAAGAAAAATGATGGTAGCTATATTATATTTTTATTGTATTTATATGACACACTTGTTGCAAGGTCTAACATGTAGGAAATAAATGTGCTCAAAGGAAAATTGGAAAATTAATTTTCAATGAAGGATTTGGGAGATGAAAAACAAATCCTTGGTATGAGAATAACTAGAGATACAAAAAATCACAAATTAACATTGTCTCAGAATGAGTACATACAAAAATTGCTGGAAATATTTAATATGAAAAATGAAAAACCAGTTACTACACCTTTGGATAGCCATTTCAAACTTAGTAAGGAGATGTGCCCCAAGACCCAAAAAGAAATGGATTATATGTCTAAATTTCCATATGCATCAGTAGTTTGAAGCTTAATGTATGCAATGGTTTGCACAAGGCTTGATATTGCACATGCAGTGGGAGTTTTAAGTAGTTACATGAAAAATCTAGGAAAAGAACATTGGCTGGTAGTGAAATGAATTATCAAGTATTTTAGAGGTACCACAAATCAAGCATTATGCTTTGGTGGCTCAAAAATTTCTCTACAGGGATATCTTGATGTAGATATGGTAGGTGATAGAGATAACATGAGGAGAACTATAGGGTATGCATCTACTGTAGGTGGAACAACTTTCAATTGGGTTTCGAAAATGAAAAGTGTTGTTTAACTTTAAACAACGGAAGCAGAATATGTTGATGCAAAAAGGTTAGTAAATAAATGATTTGGTTACAAAGGTTTATGGATGAAATGGGTAAGAATCAGGAGATGGGCAGGTTATACAGTGACAGCCAGAGTGCCATTCATCTTTTAAATAGGTCATCATTTCATTCCAATCCTAAAGACATAAAACTTAAGTACCATTTCATAATATTAGTGTTGGAAAGATGGACAGATGAAGTTGGAAAATATACACACTAGCCAGAATCCTATAGATATGTTAACAAAAGTTGTAACCAGGGAGAAATTGAGGTTCTACTCAGTTTCAATTGGTCTTCAAGTATGATGATGAAGACTAGAAACATCTAGGTCCAAAGTTGAGTCATTTTCCATCAAATGAAGCAACAGTGGAGTTCCTACAATCAATGTCTAAGTGGGAGATTTTTGGGTGTGGAGCCTGATTATCATCCTAATTTAGAGGTATTTTTTTTAGTCGGATGTATACCCTAGGAGGAATGTACACTCCTCCACGTGGGGAGTGGGGGGGGGCTTCCCTCCCCCCCCCCGCCCCCCCCCTCGCCCCCCCACGGGGGTTTAGGGGGGCCAATCCCTCTCAGCTGGGGGCTCCAGGGGCCAGCGGTCTCCTGGTAGGGGTTCGGGGGCAGCGCCCCCAAAGCTAAAAATATATGTAAACTTTCCTTTTAAAATATTGTAATTTCGTAGTCAATCTGGGTTGTTCATTAGGCGGATGATTTGACAGTAGAAGTGTTACACTAAAAATTGTCACCATGACAATTAGCTGTCTATATGGGTTCATCATTACCTATTTTATGCTCCATTGGAGGTTCAAAATTATAAAGTTTCTAAACAAAGTCTTGGTATTGGAGAAAAGCTCATTAAAACCTTAAAAAGCCTAACTCCGCACTTTTCCTAGTCATTTCCTACGGTACTGCAGTTTATTGCTCTATAACCTATGACGCATTCCATGCATTCTGATTACTAAAACTGCAGACCCTCATAAAAGGTAAAATATAAGAAAAATTAAGTTCTAGAAGCTCAGCTAGTCGAATATTCTCCCAGATGGAAGCTTCTAGAAGCGTAATCTGGTCTCGATTCGCCCCTTCATTGATGAACCTCTATCCCCTCATTATTGGAGGTTATCCCTTGGTATTTGGAGCTAAAATCCCTTTTTGAGAGGACTTTATCCCCCTTTCTTTGGAACTGAAACCTCCTCCCTTCTGCTATAAATTGAGATCATGTTTCAGTCTCAAGGGTATTTAGAACTTGGTTGTTTTGAGGTGAATTATTGAAGAAATTATACCCTCTATACTTGGAATCAATGGTATGAGAACGATTACATACTCATATCCATAGTTTTATGTTATTTCAAAGAGGGGAAAGCTTTTCAAACCGATGGAAAACGAATTTTCAAGACCCTGGAAGAATTTGTATGACATCAAGGCGACAAGGTTGTAAGGTTACTTCTTATCATACAAGTTAATACAAATGGATTCTATTTTCTCATTAAATTGTTCATGTATCTATTTGAGTAATTTAATTCTTGGATTCCTTGATCACTAAGATAGATTAGTGCTTTTGAATTATTATATCGTGCAGGTGCTTTTAATATTTTTCCTGTCTTTGGATGCAGGTCTTACATACTGAATTGACCTCTTTTGGAGCGACTAGATTGAAGATTACAACAAGCATTGGACTTGAGGTAGGAGCACCTCTTCTTACTTAATTAATAATTCTGAATCATAATGATCTAGAGAAAATTGTTTTCATTTGGTTTGTTGGTTTCTTGATATCCTTAGGATACTAGGGATATCGCTCTTGTCCGCAAGAGGGATTAATCTGCCTAACAAATTTGGGTTGGGTGAATAACTCATTATAATACTTGACTGTGAATCTATATTTTTATTTTTTCTGTGTTTTTCCTGCCTTTCGCACTTTTTGTTTAAAAACAGATCGGTAGACTCCACATATTTTAGTGAAAAATAGTGTGGTACCACACCTTGTTCGATTAAAAACTGCAGACTTCTGGAAAATTTTTGAAAAAAAAAATTATGTTTTTACAAGTATAATTACTTGATTCTATGTAATTACCCCAACTTGTCTTGACTATCAAAAGTCTTCTGTGTGAATTTCTTTCAACAATTTCTATCTTTAAAGTGATCTTTTCAATTGATTTTCATTTTATGAGTGAGTTTTTGCCATGCTTTCTTGTTGCTCTGAATCAGAAACCTTTATATACCTCAACTGATTGGCATGTCATCATTTTATTGTTGAGCCATTGAACTTGATGCAAGTCTTGCTTTTATGAAAATTCGATTTTATTTTCATTTGAAAATTTAGAAAACCTTTTAGCTTGATAAGGTCTAAATTTCACTTTAAAACCATTATTGGATGTTTTTTATTTCTTGCTAAGATAAGCAGAAAGATCTTGATTAGATTACAAACTGAGCATAAACATCCTCGAGAAATTTTAGATAGGATTTAAAATTAGAGTTTTCTTTTGGTTTTGAATTTTGTGTTTTTAAGAGTTTTAGTTTTCTTTTGGAAGAAGTTTTATTCTAGTTTCTGATTTGAATGATATAAGGAATTTCATTTTGAACAAGTGATTTTTCTTCTGTGAAATTGAGTTCTTAATGAATTGTCTTCTTTTCAAAGTTTCTTGTTTATCAAAGAAAGAATTGATGTTTTAAAAGTTATTGAAATCTCTTAAATATTTCCTCTAAATAGGTTTCATTGAAAAGAAATGAGTTTCTTTTCATATAGATGCATTTTAGCGTATTTTTGAGTTGGGTCATTAAACATCTTCGAAGTTTCACTTCCATACCTTTTGACCTAAGAAACAACCTAAATAAAAGTAACGCTTAATTAAAATTAATCTATAAATTTTTATATTTTCTAAGGCTCTTTTCCACCAACATAGCTCAGGCTAGTGTCTTAGAATAGGTTGTAGTTAACTTTCCAAGGCAGTTCAAACAAAAAAGTAGTAAATCTTGCGGTAGGAAAATCCAATTGTAGCATGTATGCTCTGGGAAGCTCCTCCTAAAGGAATTAAGCATGAAATCATGTACGAACCAGTGAGGTAATCATACCTATCTCATTGGGAAAGATAGAAGATGTGCACGTATTAAAAATGGTTAACCTCGGATAGACCATTGTCGAGGAGCCTGGGGTCACTTGTCGATAAACCTTGGAATATTTCAAGGAGCCTTCAAGGGGATTGAGCTTGTTACTTTGCCCCTGTGTGTATATCAAATCGTAGATTGTCCCCCCAGGTATATGTGTTCCCGTTGGTGACCTTAGTGGCCATAAACTTTAGGATTATTTCCCAAGGTGACGGTGGAGGGAAGGTCCCACTGTACCTGGAACAGACATCGGCTAGACTCACTTGGAATCTCCGGAGGGTTCTCTTCACCCGAGATGTTTTAAGTGGAGAAACTTGCACTGATATGTTTCATTAAGAAAGTTGTCAGGGTAACTATTCCAACTTCCATTTCTGCATTAAAATTCTACGATGTTGGATTTCATCACCAACTAGTGTTTTTAGTGTGGGAATCTACTATTTGTGTGTGGTTTGATCTCTTATATTTTCTAGGTGTGTGATCAATTTAGTTATTTCCTTAGAGAGTTTAGGATTTTTTATTGAAATTTTCTTTGATTTCGTGAGATTAAAAGTTTTAATCGTGGCTAAATTACCGAGCAAATCACGTAGAATGCAGGGGAAACCCCCTGAATATACACCAAGCCAATTAGAAATACTTAAATCTGAAAGAGGACAAACATCAGGAACTAGATCAACAAAACAAGAAGAAACATCCATAATATTCATCCTGATTATGAAGTAGATCAACCACCAACAGCAGAGTATACTCCTCAGAAAATTTCAATTTCTGAACTAGCTGAACTTGCTTCTACAACAAGTGAATTATCATCTACTGAACCTGAAATTTCTGCGCCAAAAAATGAACCTGCTACGTCTGAGCCTACTTCAGAGTTCGTTACTCCAACCCCTAATCATCCTAATTCACCTAGAGTGAAGAACCAGATCAGTGAAGAACCGGATCACATAAGATCTTCCTCCTGGTCTCATTATTATTGAAGAAGTTACTGACACTCAAGAAGAAGTTGTTCTTCCTTCATCTCAGGAAACTTTAAATCTTAGAGAACGTGAATCGATTTTTTATAGTCCTTTTAGACAAGACACTTGGTATTCTTCATTGAGATAATTATATAGAACGTTGGTCTGAATTATTTGCCACCCCGAATTCCTTTTCCTTCTATGCCAAGAGGTTATAGACCTCCTTTAAACATATCTAGTGAGTCATCCATGTTTTCTGAATCTCTAGAAACATATTTGAATGGTGGTCCATCTGTTCCTGCAGGATACCAGTCGCTCTCTGTTACTTTCTTAGGGGCATCTCCTTTTCCCGATAAACGTACACTATCATCTGGACTAAATGAGTTAAATACCGGAACTGTAAATGCAAAACAAATTTATATGATGTCTGGAAACATTCCAAACCCTGATCCTCAAGGTAGTAATTTAAAGCTTGGGGGGAAACCTCAAAGTAGTAATTTACAGCCTGGGGGGAAACCTCAAGGTCAATAAATGCCTCAGGTTCAATACCAACCTCAAGGAAAATACATGCCTCAAGGTCAGTACATACCTCAAGGTCAATATCCACCTCAAGGTCAGTATCCAACTCAGGGTCCACAACCTCCTTTAGGGAAACAATTCTATCCAGAAAAACAATTGTATCATGGAGGTGTAAATTATCTAGTTAATTGTTGTGTAACCAGCTCCAAAAATAGAATAAAAGAGATATCAATGCCTTAGAAATAAGCCACTTCGATGGGGAAACCTCCAATAAATTACATAAATGAACAATTCTTGGATGATACAATTTACAAAACCTCCTTTCTATATATAGGAGTCCATGTGGCCATAATGTAATCCTAGTTTTCCACAATGTAATCCTAGCTGACCTAAAAATAATAATTTAAGGGCACAATAATAACAAAATGGGGGTTACAAGGGTACAATAAAAACAATAAGGGGGTTACACTAATAAAATAAGGGACTATACTAGTAATATAGGGACCTAACATGCCCCTCTCCTTCAAAAAAGTATTGTCCTCAACGCTTGAGTAGCTCTGGGTGCTTCTGTATAAACTTCTCATCTTCCCACGTAGAATATTCAGTGGGTAAGTTCTTCCACTTGATGAGATACTCTGAAATTGATCGATTCCATAGCTGTCGAGTTCTTGTTTCCATGACTGCTTCAGGTTCCAATATGATTTTTCCTTCCTCATCAAGTTCTCACAATATTGTTTGAACTGGAATATTTTCACCTATAACCTTCTTTAAGCATGAAACATGGAAAACTGGATGCACTCGCAAAGAAGGAGGAAGCTCCAATTTGTATTCCATAGTACCAATCTTTTGCAACACCTTGTAAGGACCATAGTACTTTCATGATAATTTATTATCCTTCTTAGCTTGCTTGAGGGACATTTTTTTTTATGGTTGTAGCCGTAAAAATACCCAATCTCCTATATCAAAACTTCTCTCACTGCGATGTTGATATGCCAGTTGTTTCATTCGATTTTGTGCCAAATTCAGGTTATCCTTTAAGAGTTGGAGAACTTCTTGCTGATGCTCGATGTGATCTTCCACTGCTTGAACCTTCGAATTTTCCCTTAAAGATGATGTGATGGATGGTGGATGATATCCATAAAGTGCCATAAATGGGGTCACTTTTGCTGCAGTATGGAAGGAAGTATTATACCACCATTCAGCGAGAGGTAACCACTTGACCCATTGTGTTTGTTTATCAGATACAAAACAATGAAGATATCCTTCAAAACATTTATTTACTATCTTAGTTTGACCATCAGATTGAGGATGATAAGATGAGCTATGAGCTAATTGAGTACCCAAACAAGAAAATAACTCCGTCCAAAAATTTCCAGTAAAAATGGGATCTCTGTCGCTCACATTAACCCTTGGGCTTCCATGTAGCTTTTGAATTCTGTCCATAAATGTAGTAGCAACTGTACTTGCTTTAAATGGATGAGATAATGCACAAAAGTGTGCATACTTGGTAAGTCTATCAACTACCACCATGATGACACTCTTTCCTTCGGACTTAGGTAAACTTGCGATAAAATCCATTGAAATCTCCTCCCAACGTTGACTTGGAATGGATAAAGGTTGTAGAAGTCCCGGGGTCTTAATTGTTTCCACTTTATTCTGCTGGCAAACCAAACATTCCGCCACAAATTTTTGAATATCATATTTAAGGCCATCCCAAAAAAATTCTTTCTTCACCCTGTGGCAAGTTTTTAAAAATCCTGAGTGTCCTCCTAAAGGAGAAGTGTGCAATTCCAGAAGAATTTTTTGTTTTAGTTGGGAATTCTTACAAAGATATAAGCGATCTTTGTACCATAAGGAATCATTTTTCCAACTAAATGTATCAGATGTACTAGGATCTTGCCGCAACTTTTGAATGAGTGTCCATACATCTTTGTCCTTCTTCCATTCATCTCTTGCTTCGGTTATCCAATCTGGTTGGATAATAGAAATGGCACAAAGCAATGCTTCCACCTCTTCATTCTTTCTTGAGAGTGAATCTACAACAACATTAAGCTTTCCTTTTTTTGTAGATTATTTCAAAGTCATAACCCAACATATTTGTGACCCATTTTTGCTGCTCTTCTAAAGATAGTATTTGTTCCAAAAAGTGTTTAAGACTATCATGATCAGTTTTTACCTTGAAGTGTCTTCCCATTAGGTAAGTTTTCCATTTCTTTAGTGCATAAAGTATTGCTAACATTTCCTTCTCATAAATAGGTTTATGTAAATACTTTCCTTTGATTGGACGACTTTCAAAAGAAATGGGTCTTCCTTCCTACATTACAATAGCACCAATTCCATTTCCTAAGGCATCACATTCCATAATAAAGGTTTTTGTGAATTCTGGCGTAGCTAAGACCGGTGCTAGGCAAATTGCCTCTTTAAGATGTTCAAAGGCCTTAGTTGCTTCAGGAGTCCATGAAAATGCGTCTTTCTTCAATAATGTTGTTAGAGGCGTTGCTATTCTCCCATAATTCTTAACAAACTTGCGATAATACCCTGTTAACCCAAGAAATCCTCGCAACTGCTTTATGGTTGTGGGGACTTTCCATTCCTTAATGGATTTAATTTTCTTAGGGTCTACTTTAACACCATCGTGAGATACAATATGACCCAGATATTCCACCTCTTGTACTCCAAAGAAACATTTGGATGTTTTTGCATATAATTGTTTCTCCTGCAATAGTTTGAGCACCCTGTCAACATGTTCAACATGATCCTTCCAAGACCCGCTATAGATTAGTATATCATCAAAAAATACTAGCACAAATTTTCTAAGGAAGGGTTTGAAAATGGAATTCATCAACCCTTGAAATGTAGAAGGTGTATTGGTAAGACCAAAAGGCATGACCAGAAATTCATAATGACCCTCATGAGTTCGAAATGCTGTTTTTGGAATATCTTCAGTCTTCATTCTAATTTGATGATATCCCGAACAAAGATCCAACTTGGTAAAATAAATTGCTCCATGTAATTCATCCAATAATTCATCAATCACAGGAATGGGAAATTTATCTTTAATGGTGAGCTTATTGAACTCCCTATAATCGGGACACATTCGCTATGATCCATCCTTCTTGTGTACCAATACTACAGGAGCAGAGAAAGAACTTTGACTAGGTTGAATTATACCTGCCTCTAACATTTCTGCAATCATACGTTCAATTCCGCTCTTTTGGAAGTAAGGATATCTATAAGGCCTGATGTTTGGAGGAACACTTCCTGGAATCAAATGAATAGCATGATCATGATCACGAATAGGTGGGAGTCCTTTGGGAGTTTCAAACACCTTGGAAAGATTGTCCAAGACTTGTTGGAGATCTGCAGAAATAGATGATTTTGATGTTGGAACTTCTAGTGAGCATAATTGTGCAATTACGCCTCGCTGTTCTTTCTTTAGAAGTTTTTTCATGACATTAGAGCTTATTATCCTTCCTGGCTTCCCTGCAATACCCCGTAATTCAACTTCCTTTCCTTCTGAAAAAAAATTTCAAGAAAAGTTCTTGAAAATTAAAAGCTACCGTCCCCAAAGATTGTAACCATTGTACTCCTAGTACAACATCAGCACCTCCCATAGGAATGGAAAGCATTGGACCAGTCAATACATATTCCCCCATGGTTAGCTTGATATTATGGCATTTTCCAGAGCAATTTATAGTTCCTCCATTTGCAACCATCACTTGACATTCCGGTGCTGGGTATAGGAAACAATTTAATTCCTTGGCTACCTTACAATGAATAAAATTATGGGTGCTACCTGAATCAATCAACACTATTACTTTTTTCTTCTTGATATGTCCTTCTATCTTGAGAGTTTGAGGATTGGTAATTCCTGCCAGTGCATTACACGATATGGTCGAATTCATTTCTTCCTCTTCTAGGGCTGGTTCCTGGTGTATATCCTCTTCTTGTTCATTTTATTCTTCCTCTTCACAATCTATGTAAAATAATTTCTTCTCATCACACTTATGACCTTTAGTGTATTTTCTATCACAACTGTAGCAAACCCATTTTTCTCTTTTTTCTTCCAATTTTTGTGGTGTCAACCTTGTAGGTTGTGGAAATCTAGGCGTAGAAACACTTCCTTCTTTATAGAAGTGCGTGGTAAGCTTCCTTGTCACCATAATTTTACATTTAATTTTTCTTGCCAACCTGAAAACCTTGTCTAATGAATCAGGTTCCAAAATGTGAACTTCATGTTGGATTTTATCCTTTAAAGTGCCTATGAAGAGATCAATCCTGTGTTCCTTTGGAATATCAGTTACCCTTATATTCAATTTTTGGAAGTCCTCAATGTTCTCCCCCACTAAACCTTTTTGTTTGAGATTTATCAATTGGATAAATAATGTGTTGCTCTTTGTATCCTCATAATGTGCTATCATTTCCTCCATAAAAATTGACCAAGTGACAATTTTTTTACGGGAGAAAATCCATTGATAACATACAAATGTATTTTGTTCTAAATGTAAAGTTGCAATGCGTACATTTTGTGTGTTTTGCACATTATGGAGATCAAAATATTGCTCCATATGTAGTATCCATGTTACAGGATCCTTTCCATCAAACTTCATCATATCCATTTTTGGAATATGGTGGTTCTTCTTGCCAACATTAGAGTTTATGAAATCACGATTAACATTTATTTGTTTCCTAATTTTATTTCTAATAATTTTTCAATAGGGTTACTTGTATCAACTTTGTCAAACCTTCTATTTCTGCTTTTAGATCATTCTTCATGTTTTCCATTTTAGCTTCCATGTCATCCATCTTAGATTCCATGCCAGCTTCCATGCCTTTCTTCAAAACTTCCATTTTATTTTTTGTTGTTCTTTGTGAGAGCAAAATTTGGTGCACTTGCTCTTGTAATTGTGATAGATCATGTTGCAATTCTTCATCTTCATGAGTCATAGTAGAGCCTTCTGAAGGCTTAAAGGGTGTTTAATTATTTTTACGGGGCATTTTTTAGAACCCAATACTGATATCTATTCTACAATATGCCCTTGGAATCAATTCAAATTGATTTTTCAAACAAGACTTATGCAATTCGGAAAACAAATACACACCTTTTTCTTGCTTTTGAGTAGCTCCATATTGAAATTGGATTATCTTTGTGATTGTGGCTTCTCAATATGTAAAATTCAGCATTTAATTATCCCTCTGAATTCTCTTTTGAATGCCACAGGTCTGACCTAATTTTGATTCTCCAAGACAAAGTTATGTCCAATCTCCCACAATGACCTAATTATGGACTGGTTCAGTAGAGCGAACTTGTACGACTTGCCACATGTCACTGTTTCTTCCTTCGCCTCTAAAATTGATAGCCACGAAACTATAGTCTGTGTACTTGCGACTAATTTTTACGGCACTCCAATCCGATACTCAAAGAGAGATTTTTTGAACTTTTCCCTTGATCACCTCTTTGATCTGAAATTCGGGAGCCTGAAAAAGCACTACCTTCCACAGATCATATCTCCAAAAATATTGCGAAACAAGCTCTGAAATTTTGCGACGCGTTTCCTTACGATTTCAACTTCGTACCCTAAAAATTTCAGATTCTGAACCTTTTTAGAAAAACATTTATAGTGCGAATGCCATGATGACCTGTTTAGGAGCCTGAAATAAGACCTAACTTCCATAGATCATATCTCCGAAAATATTGCGAACTAAGCTCTGAAATTTTTAGACGATCTTCCTCAGGCTTTTGGCTTCGTACCCTGACAATTTCAGCTTCTGAAACTTCGTATAAAAAAGGTTATATCTAAAATTCCATGATGAGCTGTTTGGAGCAGCGAAACCCTATAATTCAAACCTATGATACCAAATGTTGTGTAACCAGCTCCAAAAATAGAAGAAAAGAGATATCAATGCCTTAGAAATAAGCCACTTCGAGGGGGAAACCTCCAATAAATTACATAAATGAAAAATTATTGGATGATACAATTTACAAAACCTCATTTCTATATATAGGAGTCCATGTGGCCATAATGTAATCCTAGTGGGCCACAATGTAATCCTAGCTGACCTAACAATAATAATTTAAGGGCACAATAATAACAAAATGGGGGTTACAAGGGTACAATAATAACAATAAGGGGGTTACGCAAATAAAATAAGGGAATATACTTGTAATATAGGGACCTAACATTAATTATTCAACATATGTTCCAAATTATGAACATGGTTATGGTCCTCCCTATCCACAACCTTTAGCGGGACCTTCATATCCCGGAGCTAATACAGTGTGGGATCCATCCCAAGTTTAAAATAATTTGCAACTTAATATGCAAGTAACTTATTATCAACTTGTACAACTGATTGGTTATACTCACGTCCAACAACCTGTCCAACCTATTAAACCTATTGCTAAAGTACCTGCATCAGGTAAAGTTCAGTAGCCTGGCCCGAGCACACCTAGAACTCCAACCCAAACTGCTACACCAATTTCTGTTCAAGATACCACACCCATTCCTGGAGTATCTGCAGCTCCTATTTCTACAATTCCTCATGTATCAATACCAATTCCTTAAGTTTCTATCCCACAGTCTGGACCTACACTCTAGACTATTGTTCAGATGCCTGCAGGAGAACCTGGTACAAGTACGGTTATAACAAGCCAACCTCAGTTTACTTATCAACCTTACCAAGGGTCGTATCAATATGGACCTGTAGCACAAAATCTAGCATATCAACCGTAGCCTGGGTATATGTACCAGATGACTACTCAACCCCAGTATGGTCCAGTTAATCCTGGTTATCCAAGAGGCATTCCGATTCCAAATGCACAGACTATTCCAAGATATCCTAGATATCCTCCTCTTAGAACTGGTATAGTTCCACAAGGTTATTAATATAATCAACATGACCCTAACCATCGGTTACCATTCATAGCAACTTTGGATTTACCTGATTTATCGCGCCTTATGAATCATCCAATTTATTATCTTCAGTATTGGCTGCCAATGCCAAATAAGTTGCCCAGTGATATCCCGAAATTTGAAGGTAAATCAGGAGAGGACCCTTCTAACCATGTCATGATTTATCACCTCTGGTGTGCATCCAACTCTTTGATCAACGATTCGATTCGATTAAGACTTTTTCAGAGAAATCTCATAGCATTAGTAACCAAATGGTACATTGAACTACCACGAGGCTCTTTTAACAATTTCAATGCCTTAGCAATCGCCTTCTTAACTCATTTTCAATTTCCATTCAGATACGACAATGGCACGAAATTATTAAATTCACTAAAACAATCTACGTCTACTTACATACCAAATAACATACATGAATGGAGATGTAGAAGACATTTGGTGAAAGTTTTTATTCTGGATTAAATTTTGGAAAAATCGTTTATAAAATCATTACTACCAAAAATCACTGAAGATGTAGCAAAAGGAGGAGTTGTTACAGAATAAAAAGTCATTGCTCAAACTCAGTACCTTGACCTAGTATATACTTTGTCAAGTACTTTGTATGAAAAAAATCTAGATTTACCACGTCTTGGTCAGATAAAAAAAACTCCCTCAGGTTCTCATGTCATTGATGGTGTAATTGGTTCAGTTAGTACTACTAAGAGTAATAAGAAATCTTCCAAGATTACTTCTCCTATAATAACTTTACCTGATTCACCAAAAGGAGATTCTTCCCTCGAAACTTCTATCGACATTCACATTGTAGATTCCTCTACAATGAAGTCTAAATCTGGCAATAAGAATAAAGGGAAGAATAAAATTAACAAGACTTCATCTCCCAAAGAAAAAAATGAGAAAAATGAGTCGTCTGATGATAAATGAAAACCTCGTTATCCTTGTATTATCTGTGACGAGGATCATTTCACCAAGTAATGCCCGCGTAGGTGTGAGGTATCTAAGTTTGTCAAAGGTTCACCTACACCCGTTGTCTTGAAGGATCATTTTCCTGTTCAAGATAGCAAAATGATTGGATCTTCTTCTAATACATCAGTAGATATTTTGATGATGTCTCAAGTAATGGTTGCAACTCGATCACAAGACTATGGAAGTAAGAATCCTGTTACTGGTACAGAAGTAGAAAATTATAATTCAGTACCAGCTACATCTCCTTCGGTTTCTGGTCCACTTCATATCGAGAAACCCAATCTTGATCTAGTAATTAAACTGCCTACTAAATGTGTACTTCGGAAATCAACTTTTAATCCACATGCGCGAGCTGCTCAGAATTACAACATTGTTGAGGATTTAGAAATATCTCCTTCAGCAATTTTGGTGTTAGAAGAGCTGCAATCATGTCCAGCACAAAGGAAATTACTCTTATCAGCTATTGGGGTTGTAGATCTTTAAGATTCGAACCTCATGGTCTTCGATTTAGAAAATTTTACCCCACGACTCCCTCATCAAATGGCTTTTCAAATTCCAGTACTAGTCAAAAACAGGCGTTGCTTTCATACTGTAATTGATGAAGGAGCATCTACGTGTATTATGTCATTAAACTATTGGAAATCACTTGGTTCTCTGACACTTAACCAATCTCCGACAATTCTCAAAGCTTTTGATGGAAGAGGATTCCCTCCATATGGAATTTTGTAGGATCTACCTATAGAAGTCGAAGGTAAAACTGTTAATTTAGATATGGAAGTTGTTATGCCCCTCTATATTACAACCTTCTTCTGGGTAGAAGTTGGCCTTATGCTATGACTATTGTCGTGCCATCCGTCTTTCGATTAATCATGTTTCATCATCAAGGAAAGATTGTAAATATTGTTCAACTCTCATATTATTCGTCTGACCCAGCTTCTACGAATATTATTCAACATGTTGGAAAATCGACTATCCATTATGAGGATGCTGAAGTAGGTTTAATCAAATATTTTGTCTTAATGGGAAATTTTTCCATGCCTGCACCTAACATACCGCATACTATTTCTAATATCAATATGATTACATCAAGCACTATTCCATTTGATAATCCTTGGATACTGCCTTTAGAGTCAGAACTAGATTCTTTCACGGGTGTGATGCCTTTGAGTCCTTTTGAGATAGCATATCAAGCAGTATAGTCATTTTCCAATTCTTCATCAGTTGATTTTGATCGAATGAATGTGATCAATGAAGAATTGTTTTCAAGCTCAGCTATAACATCAATTCCTGATATTTTTCAACAAGTGTTTCATACTGATAAAAGCATTCGTGAATTATTGTCCATAGATGAATTACCATGGGATGATCTCCATCATAGGTCATAATTTTTACTTGAGCTTGATAGATTTGAAAATAAATTTTCATCTATTTTTCCAATTAACTCTGTCAAGGAACCCCAAAATCCAATATTGATTACAAATTCAGATTCTGAAATTAATTTGGGAAATATTTCTTCAACGGTTCCCATTGACATATCAGTTAAACCAGGAATTATTGAAAACATTCATATAGGTGATTATTGTATGTCAAATTAAATTACTACATATAAAGCACTATTTCAAGAATTATGTGACATATTTTCCTGGTCTTATGAAGAAATGCGAGGAATTGATCCCAACATTGTCATTCATGAAATAAAGACTTGCCCAAATGCTAAACCTGTCAGGCAGAGATTACATCTGATACATCCATGAAAAGTTGCTTCTCTTAAAGCCAAAGTTGAGAAATTACTAAAATCAGGTTTTATTTTTCCAATTCCTTTAACCGATTGGGTATCTAATATTGTTCTTGTTACTCAAAAACAAGGAACCACACGAGTATGTGTCGATTATAGGGATATTAACAAATCTTGTCCAAAAGAAAATTATCCAACTCCCTATATCGATCAAATCATTGATGATTGTGCCAGAAATGAAATGTATTCATTTATGGATGGATTTTCTGGGTACAATCAAATTAACCTACTCCCTCCTGATTAACCAGAAACATTGTTCATTTGTCCTTGGGGAAATTTTTCTTATTGTAAACTACCCTTCGTATTAAATAATGCGGGTGCAAATTTTCAAAGGGAAATGTCTTACGCTTTGCATGACATTAAACACATTGTGCAGCCTTATCTCGATGATTCACCTGCTCATTAAATTCACAAGGAAGATCATCCTACCCATTTACGAGAAATTTTTATGAGATGTAGGCATTATAAGATTCGGTTGAATACCCACAAATGGGTTTTTTGTGTACAATCTGGTAGATCGCTGGGATTTTTTGTTTCCAAGGCAGGCATTCGTGTTGACCCATTGAAGGTTGAGGCTATTGTCAATTTACCTCCTCCTTCTATACTTCGCCAACTCCAAAGTTTGCAAGGGAAAGAAAACTTTTTACATAGATTTATCCAGAACTATCCTGAGTTAACTAAAGGTTTTACCAGGCTATTGAAACAAAATTTTCCTTTTATTTGGGATGAGATCGTTGATCGACATTTTGATGCTTTGAAACACGTGTTGACCCATGCACCGTTATTGCATCCACCAAATTATAGCCAGAATTACTTTTTATACTTAGCAGCCTCTGATTCCACTATTGGAATGGTATTAGTTCAAGAGGATGAATTCCATAATGAACATGTGATTTACTATCTTAGTCAGAATCTCAATCCGACTGAAATTAAATATTCGCATGTGGATAAATTGGCCTTGGTAGCAGTTCAAGTTGTCCAACGTTTCCATCATTACATATTGTTACGAAAAACAACTGTGATATCTAATTGCAACCCGATGATGTACATTTTGACTAAACAATTACTCGGGGGAAAATACTCTAAATGGATTGTTATCCTTCAGGATTTTGATTTAGAATTTGAAAAATCCAAATAAAATAAATCACTTGTGTTTGGCAAACTTATGTGTGACTTCCCAAATAATAAAATAGAAACTGTGGTAGAGCATCTGATTGCTAATGAATATCTATTTCGTATCAGTACATTAGATCTATGGTATGAAGATATCATCATTTATATCCAAACCCAAACCTTTCGGCCTAAACTCTCGCGTTCAAATCGACGAAAGATCCGTTACCAATCTCAGCAATACAATATTGTTGGAGACACACTTTATCGTCGTGGTGCAGATTCTGTATTTTGACGATGTTTAACTCATGAAGAGGCTGAAATTTTTTTGAATGACTGCCACTCTGGAGCGTGTGGTGGTCATATTTCTTGGTATGCCACAACCCAAAAGATATTGCATGTTGGTTATTTTTGGTCGTCATTATTCAAAGATTACATTCTTGCGGTCTAAAAATGCCCCAACTGTCAGATATTTGATCGAAAGATGCGTGCACCACCAGCTCCTCTTCACCCCATAATTGTTGTCGGTCCTTTTGCAAAATGGGGCATTGATTTCATTACATGCAAACCTCACTCGTCCGGGGGGCATGGGTATATTATTCTCGCAGTAGATTATTTTACCAAATGGGCTGAGGCGATGCCTACATTTGCAGCGGATGGCAAAAATGCAGCTATGTTTGTATTCAATCATGTAATTTCTCCTTTTGGTGCACCCCAAGCTATTATTACTGACAATGGGAGTCATTTACGAAATATCATGATGACTGAACTTTCTGATCAACTTGGCCTGTGCCATGATAACTCTAATCCATATTACCCATAGGCTAATGGTTAGGTTGAAGCTGTTAATAAATTTTTAACCTCCATTATTAAAAGGATAATCAAAATTCATAAATCAAATTGGCATACCATGCTTTTTTCAGCGCTATGGGCATATCGAACCTCAACAAAAACTGCAACAGGGTTCACTCCTTTTCAACTGGTTTACGGTTTAGAAGTTGTGTTACCTATTGAATGTGAAATACTGTCACTCCAACTAGCCATAGAGTTACTACCAGCTACCTCTGAAGAGGAAAAACGCTTTTGTACTTAGCACAATTAGATGAGACTCGGCGCACCGTTGCATTAGCAGCCAAAGCTCATAAAAAACACATTAAATCTTAGTATGATAAAATTGTTACACCTCGTGTTTTTTCAGAAGGTGACCTAGTCTTGGTATATGATCAAGCTAACAATAAGCTAGGCACTGGTAAATTCGAACCTATGTGGCATGGTCCTTATATTGTCAAGTGAGTGCTTGTAAAAGGGGCTTATGAATTGACTGATTATGACTGGGTCTCTTTAGATAAACCTAGAAATGGACTTTATCTGAAGAGATATTATGCTTAATTCTTGAGTGAAGGTCTCATTTGTACATTAGTTATTTTTTGAGTTAGATGCCTTAGGTTATATGAGTGTGTCTAGTTTAAGGTTTTTTTTACTACTATCATTGCTTATCTTGATTACTCCTGATATTGCAGATGTCGACATCCCTTCAAACGTACATTGGTTTTGTTGATGATGCCTGTCGTAGTGCACATAATATTTCTTCTGCATCTTGGGTTATTTATTCACCCACTGATGAGTTATTTTCTATGCATGGAGTAAGCCTTGGTCAAACAACGAATAATGTTGCAGAATATCGCGCAGTGATTGAGTTATTATCTGGTGCCATTTCATTTGGCATATGAATTTTGATCATTAGGCTATATTTAGAACTCATTGTATTAAATTTAAATAGAGTATACGCAATTAAAAATCCAGTGTTATTAAGATTATTTTTGAAGGTTCGTCTCTTGGAAAGGCAATTTGATTACATCGAATATCAACACATTCCAAGAAATTTAAATACATTGGATGATGCATTAGCTAATAATGTTGTAAATAGACATTTTCAATACTAAAATAGTAAACCAAAACAACATTCGATATGTGTTGAACAAGATAGCCAGAGAAAGTAGTAATATCATAGATAGGAGTTTTTGTTTTCAAAAAATATTACATTGTTTGCAATCATATGTTTAAAACACCTTATGATCTGAAAGATAGTGATACAAAAAAAAAAATTACATAATTCCGCAATGATCATCCACTATCCGTGGTGATGATCATGGTAGTAAACTATCGCCCATGCCACCCTGCACAGGAGTCTCCTAAACTGGCCAGGAACACCAATAACGTGTCTCTAGAGACGAAGCGGAATATCATCCATCGATGTCTCTGGGATATCTATAGTCAACCTCTTTAGGTTGTGCTCCAAGTCAATAAGGATTTCTACTGCCTGATTTTGTGGCTGTGCAACAGGCTCTATGGGCTTCCTTTCGAAGCGACGGATAGTGGTTGGCCTTCGTGGACCAACATCTACATTTAAAATTTTGTTATCAACATTGGACGATCAAAAAAAAATAAAAAATTAGCGTTAAAACACATCAAAATGATTCATTTACCTTATTCATCCCATTGTGCCCCTGGAGGTAAGGACATCTGAGGATCACCTCAAAAATCTATGCCTGCATACGGGAAATCCTCAATAGCAAAGATTTGGTTCTGAAGCCAACGAAAATATGCTAGAGTGAATCGAACTACCACACAACCATCACCACCATCGCGGGACATCAGTGCAACCTAGCGCACCATGCGAGGCTCTCTAGGTTCACCAGGATCAACAAAGATCAGCTAAGGGGTGGGATATGGAATCCTCTCCAAAGCAAAAGAAACCAAGATGGAACCATACCCAAAGTTTTTCAAATTTGAGTTTCTTTCTCTAGTCAATTGGCCTTTCATGTTGGCTAATACCCCTTCACACCAATTGAAAATGGTACCTCTATAACAATCAACTGTTGTCTGCATCTGAGACTTGGTAGCCACATGTGGAGCTACGCTCCGACACAACCTAGTCATGGTGAATGAAATGAATTTAATATCAAGACGTAGGATATTCTTTATGTCTAGATGATTATTTTTGGGATCAGCTTCGTCACTGTAGAATTCTTGCTTATAGCTAGCAATAGGTAGGCCACCTTGTCTAGCTCTGAACAAAGAAATATGTTCACCTATTTTGGATAAACCAGTGAGGAATTAGATTTATTCAAGCTCAAGTTATAGCTTGTGATCACCAATGATAAGACATTGTTCTTGGACGTCCCATTTGTTCACCAGCTAGGTCATTAGTTCCACCTGTGCCCTCATGCCCTGAATTTCCCAGAATTTGTACAATCCACAATTTCTCACAACACGCATTACGACTGCATTATTCATAGCCGCATTGTCTACCTCCTTGTGCTCACGTTCTCTCCACTCCAACATTGTGGAATAATATGCAAATGGACGCATTTGAAGGTTAGAAGCTTTTAGAGTGAGAGTTTTTAACTATTTTTGAGAGAATTTAATAAATTTCCTTTTCTCACGGTGCCTCTGTAGCTTTTATATCGAGACAGTGTGGACCCTCGCACGCGCGCTTCATAAAAGTCGAGGTAGCCTGATAATTTTCCTTTCGGAAAATTATCGGGGTCTGCAGGTAAGAAATGCATGACCCGTGGACCCCCTAGAGTGGAATTTTGAACCTTTTTTCCCCTCAAAAAATGATTTAAAAACTTAAAAATAGAATTTAAATGGATGAAAATGAAGAGAAGAGTGTTGTGGATTATCTGGATTCGACGGTTTTCAATTTGAGCGGTCGGTTCTCCCGTTAACACCTTCAGAACTTTTTCTGCCAAAAGCTCTCAACTTTCAACTCTGAATGCAAAAGGTGAAAATGACTTTGTTGAACTAATTTTTATAAGTTTTTTTGAATGAATAAAATATTATTTTATATTTTTTCCACTTTAAAAAGTTATTTTTCAAAATTTTTTACTTATTGGAAACATATATGTTTAATTTTTCGAGTTCATGTGCAGAAAATAGGTTTTTCGGGTAAAAATAATTATTTTGATGATGAGTACACTTTTATCACTTTTTCGGGCTCTTGAAAATTATGAAAAAGCAAAACTTTGGAGTTCTCTTATAAGCCCTTTTCAGACTCTCTAAACATGAAAATATTGTCGATCACTTGACTATTCGAACTCTTAAAATTAAATTAACAGTCGTCCTTTTTGTATAAGTTTACCCCTTTTCCGGATTGAAATGGACTATTTATGAAAAATGTATATGTTGACTAATCATGGTCAATAGAGTTCTCTCCTACATTATTTTATCCTTTTTCAGGCTTGAGAGACTAAATTTATGAAAAAATACACCCATGGAGTTTTCTTAAGTTTTTCTTTTGACTCCCTATAACTAAAAAATACTGAGTTTCACCTATACCAGACCCATTAAAATTTAACAGTAAAGGACCTATAAATTACAGGTAGGAACGAACCACTCCTTATTAGGGTTCTATTTTAATACTAAATTGGATTCATACGAAGGATGAGCTTATACAACAAGCAGATGTTATCCTCCTCAAGCTTGTCAAAAATAAAGAGATACTTGCCAGAAATTGTGGGAGAAAAAGAGAGAAATTGAATCCAGTTATCACACTTTGTTCCAAAAATTAGTATACCACTCTTGAACATGACACTTTTTTCACGCTCATACTTGGGTTGGGAAAATCCTTTATCTAACAGTTAATCAAACCACATTGAAATTCTTTAGCTGGTTTCTGGGTATTAGCTTTAGGTCAATTTTCACCAAACCATTTGCAGTGTCATTATGTGTTCAAGAGACAGTTCAAATAAACCATTCATTGCAAACATTTTTCTCCATTCACATTGACCATCCCTGAGTCAGTCCTTGCTAAAATTTCTTCAAAACTTGATCTAATGGTTTCATGTCGTGGGCTTTCCTACGACAGGTCAATTTATATCGACAACATCACATTATCTAGAAAGTTGATCTAGAATCCTATCAGTACCTTGGGATCTGCCTGCCCTAATGGCAGGTTTCTTGCCTTCAACAACAGGTTGCATCATTGACCTTCGATAAAATGACTCCGTGAAGTGTTCGACTGCAAATCATTCATTCACATTTCATGGATTGTACTGAGTACTTTGGGTGTGGAGCCTGATTATCATCCTGATTTAGATGTCTTTGTTTTAGTCGGATGTATACCCTAGGAGGATTGTACACTCCTCCACGTGGGGAGTTGGGGGGGGCTCCCCCCCCCCCGCCCCCCCACGGGGGTTTGGGGGGGCTAGTCCCTCTCAACTGGGGGGTCCAGGGGCCAACGATCTCCTGGCAGGGGTTCGGGGGTAGCGACCCCGAAGCTAAAAATATATGTAAACTTTCCTTTTAAAATATGTTAATTTCATAGTCAATCTAGGTTGTTCATTAGTCAGATGATTTAACGGTAGAAGTGTTACACTAAAATTGTCACCAGGACATTTAGTTGTCTATATGGGTTCATTATTACCTATTTTATGCTCCCTTGGAGGTCCAAAATTATAAATTTCTTAAACCAAGTCTTTGAATTGGAGAAAATCTCATTAAAACCTTAAAAATCCTAACTCCGCACTTTTTCTAGTCATTGCCTGCGGTACCACAGTTTCTTGATCTATAACCTGTGGCACATTCTGCACATTCTTCTTACTAAAAATGTGGACCCCTGTAAGAGGTAAAATATAAGAAAAATTAAGTTCTAGAAGCCCAGCTAGTTGAATATTCTCCCATTTGGAAGCTTCTAAAAGCATAATCTGGTCGAGCTTCGCCCATTCATTCATGAATCTCTACTCCTTCATTAATGGAGATTATCCCTTGGTATTTGGAGCTAAAATCCATTTTTGAGAGGAATTTATCCCCCTTTCTTTGGAACTGAAACCTCCTCCCTTCTACTATAAATTGAGATCATGTTTCAGTCTCAAGGTTACTTACAACTTAGTTGTTTTGAGGTGAATTGTTGAAGAAATTATACTCTCTATACTTGGCATCAATGGTATGAGAATGATTACATACTCATATCCATAGTTTTATGCTAGTTAAGAGAGGGGAATGCTTGTCAAACCGATGGAAAATAGTTGTTTAGGACCCCGGAAGAACCTGTATGACATCAAGGCGACAAGGTTGTAAGGTTACTTCTTATCATACAAGTTAATACAAATGGATTGTATTTTCTAATTAAGTTATTCATGTATCTATTTGAGTAATTTAATTCCTGGATTCCTTGATCACTAAGATAGATTAGTGCTTTTGAATTATTGTATCGTGCATGTGCTTTTAATATTTTTCCTGTCTTTGGATGCAGGTCTTACATGCTGAATTGACCTCTTTTGGAGCGACTGGATTGAATATTACAACAAGCATTGGACTTGAGGTAGGAGAATCTCTTCTTACTTAGTTAATTAATAGTTCTGAATCATAATGATCTAGAGAAAATGGTTTGCATTTGGTTTGTTTGTTTCTAGATATCCTTAGGATACTAGGGAGATCACTCTTGTCCAGGGATTAATCTGCCTAACAAGAAGTTATGTTTAATTTAGGTTTTTTTTCCCTAAAAGGAAACCTCGCTGTTGTATGAGGGAATTGTATTGTAGCTGTGTGTTGAGAGTGTATTCTGAGCAAGAAAGAGAAAGGGGTACTATGTGAGAGAGTAGAGGATATTGAAACGGATCTGTTGTAGGTTGTGTCTGTTGAAGTTTGCAACAAGAAACAGTGAAATTGGCATCCATAAGAAACATGACACCACCTACACTAGTGTGGGACCACAAGTCATGTAGTGATGGATCCTAGAGATACATTAGTGTGAAATTCAATTTATTTAATAATTTGGATATGTGTCAAATTTATTTATCCCTTAATTAAATTGGACAATAAAATGTAATCTTATCTCATGATCACTTCTAATAGTTAACTGAGTGTGGTAAACTTAGTTAGCTCATGTATTTCGAGTTGAGGGTAGTTGGTGAGGAATGCAGATTGATTCTATGCATTTTAGAGTTCAAGTTTTAGTTAAGTGCATGAGTAATCAATTAACTCAGTTAAGTCTGTCAAAATTAGTTGAATTAGTTGTAACTATTTGTTGCACCAGTGAGAGATCAAGTGAACTAAATCTTATTTAATTCACAATTACTGATCTTCCATGCAATTGATGATTTACTATTGATATTTTCATGCATTTCAGTTCCAGTGGAGACCCAGTTGAGACAAAGATTAAAGGGAAATTAACTATCAGTTGTGATATTATCAGGCTGCCCAAATGCAGTGAAAACACCACGGGATGACCATGATACTTAGCGCAGTTGAGGAAGGCTGAAATTCCTAAATAATAGGGATTTCATTCATTAGGAATTGTGTGAGAAATGTAGGTTGAAGACAGGCTCAGAATTGGCTAATTGTTGGTCCAATTTTGTCTGGATCAATGTGAGATGATAGCCATATTGTAGGAGACTTTTGTGAGAAGAGTGCATTGTAATTTTTTCATGATTCCTATTGGAATATAAAATATATGATAGAGGGATTTTGAGAAGTAAGCTTTCCTTAATAAATTATCTGTGTCGTGGTTTGATTTTTTTCTTTCCGCACTTGTTGTGATTGGAGATTGTGTTTAATTTATGCAATTTATTTGTAGAAGGATTCAGTATCTAGCTTTAGTACATTTCTTGATTAGATTGAATATTTTGATATAAATATTTTTTTTATAATTTTTACATGGTATCAGAGCACAAGAAATCACTATAGTGGAGGAAAATTTGATTTTGTGACTGAATAGAATTCGAATTTGCAGAAGACATTATTGGTGCGACAAGCGATTCAGGATCGAAATGGATTTCAATGGCTTGAGATTGGAGTATGCACTCAAGGGAAGCTCTAACTATATTTTTTGGAAAGACAGAATGTAGGCAGTACTGTGGGACAATGGGTTGAAATAATTCATTGACAATAATGTTCCCAAACCCGTTGTAGCAAATGTCGCATATCTTGATGCTTACAAAAAGAAGGTTACAAAGGCGAGGAGGATCTTATTGGAGGGAGTACGAGACCACATTTTCCGAAGTCTCCATAGAAAAGTGACACCATATGCAATTTGGAAAGCTTTGACAGATCTGTTTAAAAGCAACAGTGATCATAGAAAATTGGCACTGAAGGACAAGCTCAGAAAAATCAAAATGGAAAAAGGCGACACTATTCTGATATATTTAACAAAGTTTTTCCAATGTCGGGATGATCTTGGGAGCATCAGAATTAGTGTCGCGGATGATGACTTAGTGAGCCTAGATCTTCTAGGCCTCCCTAAGAGTTGGCATAGTTATCAGGACTCTGTCAATGGGAGGGAGAAGCTGCCAAATTGGGAACGACTTTGGTTGGATTTGGTGCAAGAATAATTCAGGCAGAATACCAGGGATGGATCTTATCTAAGGAACATGATGAAGAAAATTTCACCTTGGATAGTAAGGGAAATAAGGGAAAGGGAAAGAAATACTATTAAAAATTTGAGACTGACGAAGAAGGCAAGGAGCACGACATGTCCAGAGTGAATTGTTTTCACTTTCGTGAGCATGGACATTATGCCACTAATTTTCCACAAAAGAAGAATAAAAATAAGGCTTCAGGATCTACAACTAGTGAGAATTTGGCCTCGTAATTTGAGTTGGACTTCTCGCTGATCGCCTACATGGTGTCAAGTGAGATGGGATCATGGTGGTACTTGGATAGTGGTGCATATTTCCACATGACGGGGGAACAAAGAAATTTTCAGTAGCTTGGAGGAGAAGTATCTCCAAATGCATATCGAAATGGGTGATGATGAAAGGTATAGTGCTACCAAGATTGGTACAGTTACTTTCCAGAGATAGTCAAGTAAACCATTTTTATTAAAATATGTAATGCATGTACCAGGCTTGAAGAAAAATTTAGTTTCAGTCGCAATGCTTGAAGATAGAGGCTATGATATTGTTTTCAGTGAAGGAAAATATTTCCTTTGACACAAAGCAATAGGAAAAGCCAAGAATATTGGGATTCGTTTGAAGAATCTCTATAAACTTGATCTAGATGGTTGCGTAATATTGATAAAGCACACAAAGTGGTGAGTCGGGATGAGGGTGAGTTACGGAATAAGATATTGGGTCATATACACCACAAAGCTTTGAAGGTCATGCAACAAATTTCTATGGGGCTTCCAAAGGATACTATTGCGTAGATAGACACATGCGAGGGATGTACTATGGTGAAGTGTGAGAAAGCCATGTGATTTTTCCTTGAGAGGGAGCTTGATTTGCATACAGATGAGGAACTCTTGGTTCCAAAGAATGAACCTCAAGATGTGGAGCAACCACATGCAGAGGATCATGGAGTGGAAAAAAACACTCAAGCAGGGAAATTTCAAGCCAGAATGGCATAGGGAGTACATGTAACTATACCTCCATGTGTGAGGAGGGATGCTATGCAAAATTAATCCCAAGAAAAAATTTGGGCAGGATTCATTGAGATGGTGTGTCTCATGGATCAAACCTGGCTACAAGGAGCCCACACTATAACAGTAGTAGGAAGGATCGGTTAGATTGATTCAATCAGATTTCAGGAAGACAGAAATCATAGATATAGGTGTCAGTTATTGGATTGCATATCAGAGTTGGCAGCAGTGCAGAGTGCATGGTGATGTCAACATCGCATAGAGAGTCCAGTAGACATGTGCAGTAAAAAGAAACAATCAGAAGACTCTGATAACAGATGAATTATACTGATTGAGTTTTTTGGAGGCTATTCAGCTTTGGAAGTGTTGCATGCAAGAGTTGCATGTCGCATGCAAGGACATTCCTTTCTTGTTGAGAGGGAGTGTTGAAGTTTGCAACAAGAAATAGTGAAATTGGCATCTAGAAGCAACATGACAGCACCTACACTAGTGTGGGACCATAGGTCATGTAGTGATGGGTCCTAGCAATACATTAGTGTGAAATTAAATTTATTTAATAAATTGGATATGTGTCAAATTTAATTATCCCTTAATTAAATTGGACAATAAAATTTAATCTTATCCAATGATCACTTGTAATAGTTAACTGAGTTTGATAAACTTAGTTAGCTCATGTATCTTTAGTTGAGGGTAGTTTGTGAGGCATGCAGAGTGATTCTATGTGTTTTAGAGTTCAAGTTGCAGTTAAGTGCATGATTTTAATGCATGAGTAATCAGTTAACTCAGTTAAGTGACTTAAAGTCATTTGAACTAGTTGTAACTTTTTTTTGCGCTAGTGAGAGATCAAGTGAATTAAATCTTATTTAATTCACAATCAGTGATCTGCCATGCAACTGATGATTTACTATTGATAGTTACATGCATGTCAATTCCAATGGAGACCCAATTGAGATAAAGGTTAATGGGAATTTAACTATTAGTTGTGACATTAACAGGATGCCCAGATGTAGTTAAAACACCACAAGATGCCCATGATACTTAGCGCAGTTGAGGAAGGATGAAATTATTAAAGAATAAGGATTTAATTCATCGGGAATTGTGTGAGAAAGGTAGGCTGAAGAGAGGCTAAGAATTGGCTAAGTGTTGGTACGATTTTGTCTGGATCAGTGTGAGACGATAGGCAGATTGCAGGAGACTATTGTGAGAAGAGTGCATTGTAATTCTTTCATGATTCCTTGTGGAATATACAATATATGATAGAGGGGTTTTGAGCAGTAATGTTTCCCCGGGAAATTATCTGTGTTGTGGTTTGATTTTTTTCTTTCTGCACTTGTTGTGATTGGAGATTGTGTTTAATTTATGCAATTGATTTGTAGAAGGATTCAATATCTAGCTTTAGTACATTACTTGATCATATTGAATCCGTTGATATATATGTGTTTGTATAATTTCTATAGTGCCTATTTATTTTGATGGATAATATAAAGGAAGGACGGGTTTTTTCTTCGTGGATATAGCACAAGTTGGGTGAACCACATATATCTATGTCTCTCTTGTTTTATATGTTTTTTGTGTTTCTATTTATGCATATTTTTATGTGTTCCATTTCTTTGTAATATATATTTTTCTAACACAAAGAGAAGGATATGCCCAAGTTTTAGATGTAAGTTGGAGGATAATAATTTTGGCTCTCCAAGAAATGTTGGCCCCTATGTATGATTTTCATTGATGATTATGATCGGGATTAAACTCTTCAATATAATACTTTATCTTTCTCCCTAACTCCTTCTACCAAGAAAAATTGTGAAACTTATCCATAAAAAAGCTTTTAACTATTTACTATTTGTGGGACACATGCTCAAGCAAATGCACCATTTTCTAAACCTTTTGTTATTTTTCCACATCCAAGTCTTCTTTCTTGTGCACAATATGTCATTAAACACAAACTTAGGCCATCTTATCTATTCCATTTCCTCATTTTTTTTAAATACCTTATGACTCGCACCATATCTATTGCTTCAATAGGAGAAACCATGTTTAACTTAACAAGATAGCATAAGGAATTGCATTTTTAATTTTGAATTTGTTTGTAATCAAATGCTTCTGAATTTTCTCAATTAGTTTCCATTGCATGTCGGATGTACTACTGGCCCACAGATCACAACTGTAGAGAATCACCAGAATCACTAAAAGTCCAAAAAGAGTTAGAGTGGTTTTTTAGTCCCATAACACTGCATCTCTACACCTATTTTGAAAGCATAAAATGATTTACAACCCCCCAAAGTTCTTTTCTTTCTACATCCATCCTAGCTTAGATTTCTCTTGAAGTCAATTCTGAGGTATTTGTAATCCACAAATTGAAAATTATTCTAGAAATATGCGTTCAAAGTAGAACTTATGAGATTTATATTTTATTTTTTTAGGAAAAAACACTACTTTTTTTTGTTGATATTGACTTGCATCCCCACATTTCTACAAAAATTCTTAACGGAAAGTAAGTTATCTTGCAAACCAATAGTAGATTTAGCAATTATAATAAGGTCATTTGCATACAAAACAAGCCTTATAAGAACCTTTCCCAAATGTATACCATCACCCCCTTGAAAATTTAGACACTCTTCAAGTTTTTCGATATATAAACCAAAGAGGGTAGGAGACAATGGGAAACCTTTTTTAACCCCGATATCACTTCTAAAATTTTCAAAAATTCTTGTTGAAGTTCCAATTTTGAATTTCACCTCTTCATACAACATATGCACAACTACTCTCAAATTCCTGGGAACCCTAAGTTCCTCCATTCTATGCCAGATCTTAGCCCTAGGAACTGTGTCAAGGCCCAAAGAGGTCCATATGACAAAGAGGTCCAACAAATTAGTATTATGGATTTTTTTGTATGGAAGTTTAAATACAAACAAGAAGATGAGGTTGTACGATTGAAATTTCATTTTTTGCAGGAAAAAAGGACAAATGAAGTTGTTGAATTATAGAGAAATCCAAAGAGTCTCTCTTGAAGGCATGCAATTTTTGTCACTGATCTGATTAAGATCATAAATAGAATTGGTATAGATTTTTAGTATTTTTTTGTCTACATCTAGTTCATAGTTCTACTAATTTTAATAAGTGAGGAGAAGAAGTACTACATATAAACCATGATTGTCTTATCGTATTCAAGTTGATGTGGCTTCTAACTTTAGATTCAAGTTTTGCAATTAGACACCTAAACACACCAACAACATGTACCCATCAAAACCTTTCTCAACATGGTAGAAATCCAGTTTATGATAATATGTACTCTAATTCACCAAAGAAAAAAATATATTTATCAATGTAAATAAGGAAATAACATATATCTTATCAGTTATAGGGGATGAGTGTCATAGATCTATATATATCAATAAAAGGAAAAAAAATTGTGTCATAAGTTACTTTGAGATGATTGTGAGACTTTCCACCTCCAAGATCCTTGAGATTTCCTTATCCCTCTCTCCATGCGTTGATGAAATAACAATGAGCTCAAAAGAGAATATGAAGCTTGTATCTCTCTATCTATATTCTGGAAATATATGACTTTTCACTTCACTTCTTATGTATAAAATTTGATTTTATGTTATTTTATAGAATGATGGAGGAGGCCTAGAGATAGCTAGGTTCGAATCTTGGAATTTTATCAGCAACATGTCATACACTAGTTCCAAGGACCGTGACGGATATTTATCCCATGCTCATTTCTTCACAAATATTTTAATATATAAGTTTATAGGGGTGGTGTTTGTTGGAAAAATTTTCATCGATGTCAAAGGGTGAATGCGCCAATATTCGTTTAGTGATTTCTATGAAAAAATCAAGTGAATTTGGGTACACGGACCCTCTAGGTTGGTATACCTTGTTATCCAATTTTAGTTGATAGGTGTCACACTTTGTGGGTCCTCTTGTATAGAGAGATATTAAATTTTGAAGTCTAGTTCCCCATATATGGGTTTAGCACAAGCACCTCTGCCCCAAGAATTTATGGCCTTAATACTTCATTCCTTCCCTAGAAGGAGGTAAAAATTTGTAATGAAAATTTTCATAAGTCCATGTGTAAAAGACTATTTTTAAAGGAGCTTAAAATTGTTTTTTTGAGTGCCATAATACTCCTACTCTAAGTTGACCTTGATTGGTTTAGGTTGACTCCTGTAAAAATATATGTATTTTAATGAAAAAAATCATTTATTTGGGTTAGGTTCCCTAATATAGGGCCCACTCCAATGCTATCTATAGCCATGTTGTTGAACCTAAAAATGCATCAAATTTGTGGCATGATTTGATTAAGAAATTCGTTGTAATTCTTTGAGGCTATGAACTTAATGAAGATTTGAACAAGAAGGTTGAAGCTCCTTAAGTTTGTGTATTTTATTGGTTTTATGTGGAGATATTGTTGGCTTGAACAAGTTTCTAAGGGCCATATTTAGGTTACTTTCTTAGGCATTATAGCCTCTTTTAATGCCATTTTGTTCTTGTTTCTAAGGGTATTTCCAAATACCAGGGAAATTTTGTGGAATTTTTTGGCCTCCCTCTGAGGTTCTATTTGGACATGTTTAAAACTATTCATCTTTGAGGATGTTCAAGTTATCTTTGAGGCCCTTGTATGAGTTTATATGATGCCCTAATTAACCCCATTTCCCAGGCTAGCTCCTTAGGTTTAATTTTCACATATGAGGTTTCATTTGGGTCTTCCTAAGGAAAAAGTTGGATCTATCCGTAGGCTTTTTTTTAGATGAATTTGGCCCTAGTTAGGGCATATTTGAAGGTTTGTTTTTAGAAATTTTTGAGATTGGTCTGAAGCTTGAAGCTGAGGAAAAAATTTAAACTTGGATTCATTCTTAATCAGGCATTGAGGGAATTTTTACCTTGAGAGTAGGCCTATTTATGAATTGAAGCTGACCTTAATAGTATACTTGTGGCAGACCTATGATTATTTGAAGCAATACAGAATTTGATGTTTGCAACATACCTCTTCTAGAGTATACTTTGACACCTATTATGAAGCAGATAATTGGATCAGTCTTTGAAGTCTTAAGCAACCCTTGTTGAAGAAAATATTATTAGATGTCTTGATAAGCCTAGAACCAGACCTCTAGTGAAGTTTTGGAGTAGATTTTTGAGATAATATTGAAGAACCTGTGAAGAAAATCAAATGTTGAGTAAGGGAACTTGCATTTATGATCTGAGGGTATGAATGTTTTTCTAATCGGGTTATTTTCCCCGCTATGTGAACCCAAAAAATTTTATTTTATCCTTTTTTCTATAGGGTGGTAGGGTGGTGTTAGGGAAGGAAGTTGTAGCTTACTTCAGGAGGTTGTCACCTCCTTCCTTTGTGAACTTGTTATGAAGCCAACTCCAAACATAGAAGAAAAGAGAGATCAACACCTTATAAATAAGCCACTTCAAGGGGGCAACCTCATTCACATTACATAAATGAAAAATTATTGGATGATACAAATAAAAAAACCTCCCTTCAATATATAGGAGTCGATGGGGTCACAATATAATCCTAGGCGACTGAACAATAATAATGTAAGGGAACAATAATAACAATAAGGGGTATACGCTAACAACAATAACAGACTACATTAGCAATATAGGGACCTAACATGCCCCTCTCCTTCAAAAAAGTGTTGCCCTAAATGCTTGAGTAGATTTTGTTACTTATGTATAAAATTATTATCCTCTCATGTAGAATCTTCAGTGGGTAAGTTCTTCCACTTGATGAGATACTCTAAAATTGATCGATTTCATAGTTGTTGAGTTCTTGTTTCTGTGACTTCTTTAGGTTCCAATATGATTTTTCCTTCCTCATCAAGTTCTGGAAATATTGTTTGAACTGGAATTTTGTCGTCTATAACCTTGTTTAAGTATGAAACATGGAAAACTAGATGCACTCAAGAAGAAGAAGGAAGCTCCAATTTTTATGCCATAGTACCAATATTTTTCAAGAGCTTGTAAGGACCATATTACTTTAGCGATAATTTATTATCCTTCTTAGCTTGCTTGAGGGACATTTTTTTGTAGGGTTGTAGCCATCCACTGCTTGAACCTTATAATTTTCTCTTAAATATGATGTGAAAATGGAACGAAGTATTATACCACCATTCAGGTAGAGGTAACCACTTCACCCATTGTTTTTTTTTTATCAGATACAAAACAAAAAATATATCCTTCCAAACGTTTTCTCACTATCTCAGTTTTCCCATCGGATTGGGGATGATAAGATGAGCTATGAGCTAGTTGAGTACCATAACAAGAAAATAATTCCATCCAAAAATTCCAATAAAAATGTGATCTTTGTCGCTTACAATAATCTTTGGGTTTTCGTGTAGCTTTTGAATTGTTTTCGTAAATGTAGTAGCAACTATACTTGCTTTAAATGGATGAGATAATGCACAAAAGTGTGCATACTTGGTAAGTATATCAACTACCACCATGATGACACTCTTTTCTTCGGAATTAGGTAAACATGTGATAAAATCCACTGAAATCTCCTCCCAACATTGACTTGGAATGGAGAAAGTTTGTAGAAGACCCGGGCTCTTAGTTGTCTCAAATTTATTTTGCTAGAAAACCAAACATTCCACCACAAAATTTTAAATATAAGATTTAAGACCATCCCAAAAAAATTATTCTTCACCCTCTAGTAAGTTTTTAAAAATCCCAAGTGTCCTCCTAAGGGAGAAGTGTACAATTCCAAAAGAATATTTTGTTTTAGTTGGGAATTCTTACAAAGATATAACTGATCCTTTTACCATAAGAAATCATTTTTCGAGCTAAATGTATCAGATGTAATAGGATATTGATGCAACATTTGAATTAGTGTCCAAACTTCTTTGTCCTTATTCCATTCATCCCTTGCTTCGGTTATCCAATATGGTTTGATAATAGAAATGGCACAAAGAAATTATTCTGCCTCTTCATCCTTTCTTGAGAGTGCATTTGGAACAAAATTTAGCTTCCCTTTTTTTTAGATGATTTCAAAGTCATAACCCAACATCTTTGTAACCCATTTTTATTTCTCTTTTGAAGATATTCTTTGTTCCAAAAAGTATTTAAGACTATCATGATCAATTTTTATCTTGAAGTGTCTTCCCATTAGGTAAGGTCATCATTTCTTTAGTGCATGTAGTATTGTCAACATTTAATTCTCATAAATATATTTTTGTAAATAATTTCCTTTGTTTGGATGACTTTCAAAAGAAATGTGTCTTCCTTCTTGAATTAAAACAACAAAAATTCCATTTCCTGAGGAATCACATTCCACAATAAAGGTTTTTGTGAAGTCTGACATAACTAAGATCGGTGTTAGGCACATTTCCTCTTTAAGATGTTCAAAGGCGTTAGTTGCTTTAGGATTCAATGAAAATTCATCTTTATTCAATAATGTTGTTAGAGGTGCTTCTATTCTCCCATAATTCTTAACAAACTTGCAATAATACCCTGTTAACCTGGGAAATCCTTACAACTAGTTTATGGTTGAGGGGAATTTCCATTCCTTAATGGATTTAATTTTTTTAGGGTCTACCTAAACACCCTCGTGAGATACAATATGATCTAGATATTCCACCTCTTGTACTCCAAAGAAACATTTGAAGGTTTTTTCATATAATTTTTCCTCCTCCAATATTTTGAGCACCCTATTAACACGTTGAACATGATCCTTCCAAGACCTGTTGTAGAGTAGTATCTCATCAAAAGATACTAAAATTTTTTTTCTAAGAAAGGGTTTGAAAATGGAATGAAACAATCCTTGAAATGTAGAAGGTGCATTGGTAAGGCCCAGTAGCATAAACAAAAAATCATAATGACCCTCATGAGTTTGAAATTCCATTTTTGGAATATCTTCAGTATTCATTCTAATTTGATGATATCCTGAATGAAGATTTAACTTGGTAAAATAAATTTCTCCATGTAATTCATCCAATAATTAATCAATCACAGGAATGGAAATTTGTCTTTAATAGTGATTTTATTGAGCTCCCTATAATCCAGACACATGCGCCATGATCCATCCTTCTTGTGCACCAATACTACTGGAGCAGAGAAAGAACTTTAAATCGGTTGAAATATACCAACCTCTAACATTTATGCACTCATATGTTCAATTTCATTCCTTTGGACATAAGGATATATGTAAAGCCTGATGTTTAGAGGAACACTTCTTGGATTCAAATGAATAACAGGTCATGATCATGAACAGGTGGGAGTCCTTTGGGAGTTTCAAACACCTTGGAATGATTTTTCAAGACCTTTTGGAGATTTGGAGAAATAAGTGATTTTGATGTTGGAACTTCTAGTGAGCATACTTGTGCAATTAAGCCTCTTTGTTCTTTATTCAGAATATTTTTCATGACATTAGAGCTTATTATATTTCTTGGATTCCTTGCGATACCTCATAATTCAACTTCCTTTCCTTCTGAAAAAAAATTCAAGAAAAGTTCTTAAAAATTAAAAGCTATCATCCCAAAATATTGTAACCATTGTACTCTTAGTACAACATCAACACTTCCCATTGGAATGGAAATCATTGGAATATTCAATACATATTCCCCCATGGTTAGCTTGATATTATGGCATTTTCTAGAGCAATTTATAGTTCCTCCATTTTCAGCCATCACTTGACATTCTCGTTCTAGGTATAGGAAGAAATTTAATTCCTTGGCTACATTACAATGAATAAAATTATGGGTACTACCTGAGTCAATCAACACTATTACCTTTTTATTCTTGATATGTCCTTCTATCTTGAGATATTGAGGAGTGATAATCCCTGCCAATGTATTACAGTATATGGTCAGACTCATTTCTTATTTCTCTGGGGTTGGTTCCTAGTGTATGTCCTCTTCTTTTGAAGTTTCCTGTTCATTTTCTCCCTACTCTTCACAATCTATGTAAAATAATTTTTTCTCAGCACACTTATGACCTTTAGTGTATTTTCTTTCACAACTATATAAAATCCCTTTTGCTCTTCTTTCTTCCATTTATTGTGGTGTCAACCTTGTAGGTTGTGGAAGTCTAGGAGTAGAAACACATCCATCTTTATAGATGTGAGTGATAGGCTTCCTTGTCACCATAATTTTAAATTCAATTTTTATTTCCAACCCGAATTCCTTCTCCAATGAATCAGGTTCCCAAAGGGGAACCTCATGTTGGATGTTATCCTTTAAAGTCTCAATGAAGACATTAAACCTATGTTCCTTTGGAATATCAACTACCCTTATATTTAATTTTTGGAAGTCCTTAATGTGCTCCACCACTGAACCCTTTTGTTTGAGATTTATCATTTTGCTAAATAAGGTGTTCCTCTTTGTATCCTCATAATGTTCTAT